>SRLM01000306.1:0-11306 GCA_015708895.1 Populus ilicifolia
TAAAACCATGATAAAAATGCACTTTTAAGTACTAATCAGTTATAAAAGCAATTAGGCCGGTGTTTATACCTGTCTTTGATAGAAAATTCTTGAGGTGATTGATCAACATAGTTGAATTCTATTGATGTTGTTCCTGTGCATCAATTCTAGTGATTCCAGACTGTGTCTTTCCATGGTTGTGTTTGTCATACAGGTAATTGGCAAAATCTTGTTTCAAGGTTGCAGGATTAGCAGTGAAGTTTTCAGTTAAGAGTGTTGCATTTGCCAAATGTGCTTAATAGTTTATTCTCCTCCGGTGTCCTCTTTGCTTATTAGAAAATATAGGTTTGAGTTATGGATGTAGTTACCAATAATGGTCAATGAGATGTCTATAATTATGACAATAGCTACACTTCAACTTTGAACATTTATCTTTGAATGATTTGTCATCACCCACTTGTTTTGAGAAAAAAAATGATCAGACATACCAGAACTAGAGTTCTCATTACGGGGTAATGTCTTGACATGATAACCACGGGTAGCTGTTGTTCTAGAATGAGTTTCATGATTCTTGAGATTTTTTTTTATGTTGAATCGTTGCTATTATAGACTTCAAAGATTGCACCTCTGGGTTCATTAGGATATGGCTCTAGCGATCTTCAAAGTCCAAAACTAAATCTTGCCAAGAGTTGGAAAATTTTGTCTTTCTCTATTCTTTTACGTAGGACAACAGCATCATAGGTGTGTGGGCAATATATCTCTAGTTCATTCCATAAACTTTTTAATTTTTCTCATAGTTGAACAAATGTTCTATTATCTTGATTGAGGTTTGCAATTTCATGGTGATTTTGAAAAATCAATGCTACATTGTTTTGTTTGACATACATTCAAACTTTTACCTTCTTTTAATGACTTAGATTTAGAAAATCCATACTCATATTTGAGAGAATTTAAGAAGGTCTGAAACACCTATAATTACTCAAATTATAGCATGAACACTATCAAATTAAAGTTTTTTCCCTTTTTATTAAAAGATAAAGCTAAAACATGGCTATAAAATTTAAGACTAGGATCCATTCGTGCTTGGGATAAAGTGCAACAATAGTTTTTTCCTTCTTACAAAACAAATTCTTTCAAAAGATAAATCACTACTTTCACTGAAAAAATCAATAGAAACAGTATACTAGTGTTGGGATAGATATCAAGACTTGCTTAATACTTGTCCACATCATGGTTTTGAAACATAGAGATTGGTTTCATATTTTGAATTCAAAGATCTTGATGAAGTAATGGAGTACTTAGACTTGTTAGCTAAAAATGCTCAAAATTAAGACACCGTAGGTACTTATGAGGCACCGAGTAAAGCTCAACTTATACATCTAGTAGAGGTATGTACAACCTTAGAGAAGATCATAACCTCCAAGTCAAGTTTGCATCTTTAGCTAAAAAAGTTAAGGCATTAGATTTAAAAAATTATGGTCAATTAAAATTTGTGCAAGATATTATGTGTCAAATCGATGAAACCAATGAACATTCATTCAATGATTGTCCAACATTGTTTTCTTTTAAGGAATGTCTCCATGAACAAGCTCATATTTTAAATAGTTTTCAAAGGCCCAATCATAACTCATACTCATAAACATATAACCTTGGTTGGAGAAATTACCTAAATTTCAATTAAAAAAGTGATAATAATAATAATATACAAACTTCACAACCATCGTTTTAAGCACTTCATAATTTCTAAAATTCTCATAGATATGAATCTCGTTATACTCCAACTCCTAAAAGAAATCTTAAGGAAACATTGCATGCATTCATTGAAATATAAAAGATAATCAATACTCAACTTACATAAAGCATGACAGATTTTAAAGAAACACTTGCAATATTGACACTTGCTCTTAATTTCTAGGAGAAAGATAAGTTTTCATCTCAATAACAACAAAATCCCAATGGGCAATTGACACGATCAAAGAGTTGATATCTTACTCCAAGTACAGAGGTGCCCAAGTAATAAATAACCATGTAAGACCAAGGTCGAACCATAGAGGGGTGAACTATATAAATAATAACAAGAACAATAACAATAATAACAACAACGATGATGGTGGTGGTGGTGGTGATGATGAGTTAAAGAGAACTATGAGACGTAAGATTAATGTAAAGATTATACAATGATAAAGACAAATGTCAAGGTTAGAGGATTCACTAATAGTATTAGATAAATAAAGTATAAAACCTTTATAAATTATCACATTCTTATATTAATCATCTTATTTCTGTAACACCATACTTATAAATTTTATTAGGTATTCATGATGTTAACTTATGTTGACAACAAATCAAGTTCCTCTCATAATAATGATGCTGACCAAAGACTATAAAGGATCAAGTATTTGATATACCAAGTGTTATATAACACAAATCTAGATTAACCATTAAACAAGACAAGGTATTAAGAATTAATAAGATAAAAATGATAAGATATGTTAATAGCAAGTTGTTTAGGATATAAGCATTAATGTCCATATTGAGTTTATATTATATTTATCCTAACACCATTAATGAAACTTTTTCACCTTTACATAATTAACTTAGAGCAAGATATTATGAAAAAGAAGAACATAAATAAATAATATAAAAACATAAGCATGATATAAGTTAACCAAGTATAGTAAAGTAAATGAAAAGCATGAACAAGAGATTAATGAAAGCAAAACTTAAGCATTACAAGAATATAAAAAGAGAGAGCAAGAACATGATCTTATATGAAAACCAAGATGTCTAAATGAATTGCAAATGCCTCCTTTTATAGGCTAAAATTTAGAGCTATTTATTTGGTAATTGATTATTGTTGTAGTGACCAACTATTGATTTAATGAACTTGGTGGACAACAACACTCAAGCATTTTGGCTGAATGATATGACATTGATGCAATCCGAATTTCACAAAGTATTATATATGAAAGTTGTCGGAAATTATCTTTTCTTTCCACCCTCCAAATATCAGAGCATTTGGAGCACTCCAACTCTCAAACTCTTGTTTGGATAAAATTTTATTACCACTATCAGAATTTGAGTAGGTCTGATTAATACTTAAAAGTGTATTTTTATCAAGGTTTTATATCATCATTTTGCACTTGAAATATCAATAACTCCTTAACTAAAGCATGGTTTATAATAATATATCTAATGATTAGTACTCCAAAGTGCATTTTTATCATGGTTTTATATCATCATTTTGCACTTAAAGTATCAATAACTCCTTAACTAAAGTATGTTTTATAATAATCTATCTAATAATATAAGATACCTTTAATTTGTGGTAAATGTCCATTTTAAATATAGGCCTATCACATAAATGAAAGGACTGATTGATGATTTAAGAACTTCAATTGCAAAGGCAAAGAGATTATCAAATTTAGAAAAGAGATGTCGGTGCAATTCAAACCGGAACACTGTTCAGTAATTGGATCATATCTGGAGCTATATATCTCAGATTTAGGTGTACATTATATGGATGGAAAGGTAAGACATAGGCTTACAACTTTCATATGGAGCCCAAGATCTAAAAAGGCCATTTTCAAGTCCAAATTATTGCAACAACAAAGAAGCCCGAATGTGTCCTCCAGCCCGAGCACTGTTCAGTATTTTGGCCATATCTGGAGTTTTAGAAGTCAAAATGAGCTAAATTGTTTTCACAAGAAAGCTAAGACAATTTCCTAGAACTTTCATGTTTTCAAGTGGCTCTAATTTTGACGTCATTAATGACGTTTTGGGCAGACAAGAGAAGATAAGGATTGTCACCAAGTCAAGGGTTGGCCATCTACTCATCAATTAGTCATCAAATCAATAGTTCCCAATTTTGGCCTATAAAAGGAGGCATTTGCCATGCATTTAGGCATCTTGTTGTCCAGATCAAGATCATGCTCTTGTTTTCTCTCTTCGTATTCTTTATGCTTTGTTTTCATTAATATCAAGTTTATGTTTTTCATTTCTTTTCCTTTGCTTTGCTAACTCTTATCTTATTTATGTTCTTATTTTGTTTTTTTATTTTTCTTTCTTCCATTATGTCTAGCTAAGTTAATTATGTCAAAGTGAAAAGGTTACACTAATGGTGTAAGAATAAGGATTGTCACCAAGTCAAGGGTTGGCCATCTACTCATCAATTAGTCATCAAATCAATAGTTCCCAATTTTGGCCTATAAAAGGAGGCATTTGCCATGCATTTAGGCATCTTGTTGTCCAGATCAAGATCATGCTCTTGTTTTCTCTCTTCATATTCTTTATGCTTTGTTTTCATTAATATCAAGTTTATGTTTTTCATTTCCTTTCCTTTGCTTTGCTAACTCTTATCTTATTTATGTTCTTATTTTGTTTTTCTATTTTTCTTTCTTCCATTATGTCTAGCTAAGTTAATTATGTCAAAGTGAAAAGGTTACACTAATGGTGTAAGAATAAGTATGGTATAAACTTAATATGGACTTTAATGTTTGATACTAACATGTTTTATATTTGTTATCTTGTTCACTCTTTAATACTTTGTTTGTTAAATGATTAATCTTGATTTATGTTGTATAACAATTGGTACAACAAATGCTTGGCACCTTCATAGTCCAAACTGTATGGTTCACAACTACTTAAACATATACATGCTTTATTTAAAAGTAAATAAATAAATAAATAAATAAATAGAGAGAGAGAGTGTGTGCGACACTCTAGCTGGCCTACATATAGGTGGTATGATTGCCTTTCTAATTTATCATCTATAAAACCCTCTTTTCCTTCCTTTCATTTCTACTCAACCCATACATTCAACAAATATAGAAGTGTGTAGAAATGACAAGTTTCTCAAGTCATCACATAAGAAATATTTGTGTTTTCAGTGGATCTAATCCTGGGAAAGAAAAGGTGTTTTTAGAATCAGCAAATCATCTTGGTCAAGTGCTAACTAAGAGAAAGATTCATTTAGTATATGGGGGAGGCAATTTTGGGTTAATGAGAGGTGTGTCAATAGCTGCATTTTTAGGAGTTAGTCAAGTTTTGGGGGTTGTCCCCGAAGCTTTAGCACAAGGGGAAATCATTGGAAAAACAATTGGAGAGGAACTTCAGGTCTCTACAATGTCAGCTCGAATGAATGCAATGTTTAACCATGCTGATGCCTTCATTGCTTTACCAGGTGGTCTAGGCACATTGGAAGAGATATTTCATATTTCCTCTTGGGCCCAACTGCACATTCACCATAAACCCATAGGTTTGTTAAATGTTAATGGTTATTATGATAAGTTGTTTTCTTTTCTTGATCACGCTGTGGAATATAAATTTCTAACATCTTCTGCACGACAAATCATAATCTCTGCTGCTACTGCTGAACAATTGATTGACCAATGATTGTGCATCAAAAGTATCATTAAGTCTCTTATTTTACATATGTATTTATTGTTTTTATTTGGTCTTTTTATAATAATTGATGTGTTTTTTAGTAATGAAGTTTGTTTTAATGTTTCGATAGGTTTTTGGAGCTTAAATGAATTAATTCAAGAAATTCAACATCGGAATTGAGAACAAAGAATTAAAGAGACATTTAGTTGAAGATTGAAGTAAATCTTGGTTGAAATAAGTGCTCCAAATTTGTCCCAAAAATCAATTCTATTCCAATTCTAGAAAAGAATATCATATGATCTATTTCAAGCCCAAACTTGCCTTATGTTTTAGTTAAGGAGTTATTGATACTTCAAGTGCAAAATAATGATACAAAACCTTGATAAAAATACACTTTTAAGTACTAATCAATTAAATTAAAGAAATAAACTAAATTAAAAGGAAGTAGGGGTAACATCATGAAAAGATTGATGTCTTCTCTCGAGTGCAGAAGTGTCGAAGTAATAGATAACCCGGCAAGATCGGAGTCGAATCACAAGGAGGTTAATTGTACAAATTATAAACAACAACAATAATAATATCAGTAGCAATAATAATAATAATAATAATAATAATAATAAAGAAAAAGAAGGAGAAGAAGAAGATGATGATGAGAACTTCGAGATGGAATATTAATGTAAGGATTAAACAATGATAATAACAAATGTCAAGGTTAGAGGATCCACTAATGGTATATCAAACAAGCATAAACTCTTATTACTCAATTGGGAACCACATATAAAGGAGGTTCCAATCAGATTATAAATTGTTAACATGATTGCATTAGTTATCTTATTCAATTAATGCTAATACTTGTAAATCTCGTCAGACATTCATGATTATAACTTATATTATCAATAAATCAAGTTCCTTTCATAGCTTAGGTGTCTGTTATACCATATAGTATGGGCTATGAAAGTGCCAAACATTTGTTGTACTATGTGTTATACAACATAAATCTAGATTAGTCATTTAACAAACAATGTATTAAAGAGTGAACAAGATAACAAATACAAAACATATTAGTATCAAGCATTAAAGTCCATATTAACTTTACATTAGAATTATTCGTACACTATTAGTATAACCTTTTCACCTTAACATAGTAAACTTAGCTAAACATAATGAAAGAAAGAAAAATAAATAAACAAAATAAGAACATAAATAAGATAAAAGCTAACTAAGTAAAGGAAAGGAAAATAAAGGCATAAACTTGAAATAAAAGCAATACAAAGAGAGAAAGCAAGAGCATGATCTTGATCTGGAAACCAAAATGCCTAGATGTATGGCAAATGCCTCCTTTTATTGGTTAGAATTAGGAATCATTAATTTGATGACTAACTGATAAGTGGATAGCTAACTCTTGACTTGACGACAATACTTATATTATCTTGTCTGCCTAAAACATCATTTATAATGAAAGTTATAGGAAATTATCTAATCTTTTTTAGAAAAAAATAGAGGTCATTTGGACTTCTAGAACTCAAAATATGGGCAAAATACTCAACATTGCTCGGGTTGTAGGAGAGATTCAAACTTCTTTGTTGTTGCTACAATTTGGACTTGAAAATGGCCTTTCTAAATCTTAGGCTCTATATGAAAGTTGTAGGCCTATGTCTTACCTTTCCATCCATATAAAGTAGACCTAAATTCGAGATCTACATCTCCAGATATGACCTAATTACCAAATAGTGTTCTGGTTTGTATCGCGCCAACATCTCTTTGTTAAGTTTGACCATCTCTTTGTTCTTTCAATTTTAGTTCTTAAACTCATTAATCAATCCTTTCATTTATGTGATAGATCTATATTTAAAAAGAACATTTATTATAAATTAAAGGTATCTTATATTATTAGATATATTATTATAAAAAATGCTTTAGTTAGAGAGTTATTGATATTTCAAGTGCAAAATGATGATATAAAACCTTGATAAAAATATACTTTTAAGTACTAATCAATTAAATTAAAGGAAATAAACTAAACTAAAAGGAAGTAGGGGTGACACGATAAAAAGATTGATGTCTTCTCCCGAGTGTAAGAGTGTCAAAGTAATAAATAACCCGACAAGACCAGAATCGAACCATAGGGAGGTTAATTGTATAATTATGGATAACAATAATACAACAACAATAGTAATAATAATAATAATAAAAATAATAGTAATAGTAGTAATATTAATAATAATAGTAACAGTAGTAGTAGTAGTAATAATAACAATAGAAGAAGAAGAAGAAGTTGATGAGAACTTTGAGATGAAAGATTAATATAAGGATTAAACAATGATAACAATAAATGTCAAGGTTAAAGGATTCACTAATAGTATGTCAAACAAGTATAAACTCTTATTACTCAATTGGAAACCATACATAAAGGAGGTTCCAATCAGATTATAAATTGTTAACATGATTATATTAGTCATCTTATTCGATTAATGCTAATACTTGTAAATCTCATCAGGCATTCATGATTATAACTTATATTATCAACAAATCAAGTTCCTTTCATAGTTTAGGTGTTTGTTATACCATACGGTATGAGCTATGAAAGTGCTAAGCATTTGTTACACCTAGTGTTATACAACAAAAATCTAGATTAGTCATTTAACAAATAATGTATTAAAGAGTGAACGAGATAACAAATACAAAACATATTAGTATCAAGCATTAAAATTTATGAAATTTATGAACAACATATTAGTGCCAAACATATTAGTACACTTTTAAGTATTAATAATCAAATTTATGAAACCATTGAACACTCAACCCTTCACTGTCCCACCTTGCCTTCTTTTAAGAAATATCTCTATGAACAAGCCCATGCTTTAAACAGTTATTAAAGGCCTAATCATAACCCATACTTGCAAACATAGAATCGTGGTTCGAGAAATCTCCCAAATTTTAGTTGAAAGAGTGATAGCAATAATGCACAAACTTCACAACCACCATTTCAAGCACACCATAACTTTTAAAATTCTCATCAATATGCATCTCCTTATGCTCCACCACCTAGAAGAAATCTTGAGAAAACATTGTATGCATTCATTGTAAAGCAAAAGACAATTAATACTTAACTTGCTCAAAGCATGATAGATTTTAAAGATACTCTTGTAAAATTGCCATATACTCTTAGTTTCAAAGAGAAAGATAAATTTCCATCTCAACCATAACAAAATCCCAAGAGGCAATCGAAAGACCTTACAAAGAAATCGAATGTATCATCCGTGATAAGCTTGATTTAATGAGGAACGTTCTACCAACAAATGAAAATAAAAGGATCCAACGAGCTTGGAGGGTTAATAACATAGATTCTTCATTTCATATTTAGCTGGTTGTATTGGTTTTCCTAACGAATCAAGTTAGGTCTTGAGTTTTCAGTTTGGTGGCTAGCTTGTAGCTATCTGTTGTTTAATGTTTCTGCTCTCATTGTAAATCTGGGGTATGCCCCTTATAATCTTTGTATTGTTTTCCTTTAATATATACATCAACTTACCAAAAAAAAAAATCCCAAGAGGCAATATAATACAAAAGCAAGTAGTTCTAGAAGCCAATACATAGATCAAGCCAAATTAGTCTCCATAAACCCATAGGTCTTAAATGTTAATGGTTATTATAATGAGTTGTTGTCTTTTCTTGATCATGTTGTGGAATAGAAATTTCTAACATCTTCTACATGACAAATCATAATCTTTGTTGCTATTGCTGAGTAATTGATTGACCAACTACAATA
This sequence comes from Populus ilicifolia, assembly GCA_015708895.1. Taxonomy (NCBI): domain Eukaryota; kingdom Viridiplantae; phylum Streptophyta; class Magnoliopsida; order Malpighiales; family Salicaceae; genus Populus; species Populus ilicifolia. The sequence goes on from SRLM01000306.1 coordinate 9,131, forward strand.
TTTCGTTCCTGTAATTAATCACTCTATGAGTGATGTAACCATATTATTTGATAGTTTCACCCACATTTACCTAATGTTTTGTCCATGTTTTATATGTAAAATGTCTTGATATTCTTTGTTTTGTATTTTAAAGGCACTTTTGGAGGAAAGATGCAAAACAGAGTAAATTGTAGGTAATTGGCAAATTTGATGTTCAGTCGATGTTTTGTGTAGAGAGTGAGTTCTAGAGATCAAAATGAAGTGATTCTAGTGACACTAAAAAGCTAACATCCATACCTTTCTAGAAATGTAATGCAAGAAAAATAAAAAGAGAAAGATCAAGGAAATCACATCCTTCAAAGTCAAATCTCGTATTCTACCACTATTAACCTTTTTCCATTCAAAATTCAATATCTGGAGCTATAGAAGTCCAATTGGTGCAAACTCAATTTTTTTAGATTCATGACTCAAAGTTCTATGAACGCTATAAATTTCACCCAAAATGATATCATATGAGGGAGATATGATTTTTCAAGGATGACAATTAAATTCTACCAGCAAACAAGTTTCGTGAAGAAACGAGTCCAAATTACATTTTGAAGCTTCTAAACCATCATCCTAGTTTTTTATACCAACAATTTTGCTCCTCTAAGTCAGAGCTTAAAGATTTCATGCAAGGCTATTTCTTCTTTTTAGGAAAAATAGTTATTGAAGTACTTAAATATAAACTGCCAACTTAAGGGAGGACTATTTTGTAAAACAAAGACTAGGGTTTCTTAGCATATAAAAAGAAAGAGAGAAGGAGGCAGCAACTAGAAGTTAAGAAACAAAAATTCTCTCCTCTACAAACCCAAAAATCATGCTCTCTTCATTCATTAAGAGTAGTTGTTCAATAGTTATGCAAGGCTAAGCTCTTTTCTTGGTTGCAACGGCACAACAAACCTTTGGATTTCAAGAACTATGAGATTTATTCGTCCTTTTATTTTCGGTTTATATTATGAATAAGTATGATGGTTTTCTTATTTATATTTTTTATGATTGTTGTTGATAATTGCTAGAGAGGAACTCTAAGTTATTATTGTGAACAATTTATTGCTAAGTTTGATATCAAAACTGGAGTTGTGATATATAAACTTGTGAAGCAACTAATCTTAATAATTATGACGGAACTGCATTATTAAACTTAGGGAGAACACTCAAATATCTAGTTCTTAGGGCTGCAATTGAACTAAATCATTAATGCGGACATTGTGATTGTTTGTTGGTTAGGGTTAGTTATACGGTGGATCTGTTAATTAACCAAAATTAAAAAAAAAATTAGAATATAAATTGTAGTTTTGTTTCAAGGATCAGTTCTAATTTCCGTTGGTGGATGTGTGCTTATGACCAAGGTTTGTTTTCTTGATAAATTTTGATTTTAATTGATTTTGTTTGCTATTTTAATTTCTTTCATAGTTTAGATCATCACAAACCAAAACCTCCTAATTGCATAACATACAATATAATAATATAACTTGAAAGTTCCTTATGGGATCAACCTCTTACTTGCTCTATACTATCTTGTGTGTTTTAAGATAGGGTAATTAATTTGTGCAATCGTGACATCGCAACAAATTTTGGCACTGTTACTAGGGAAGTAATTTTAGTTGATTTTTGTGCTTGTATTGTTATTTTTAGTTGATGTGATTTTTTATTTATATTTCTGGAAAAAAAAAAGAATTTTTGCTTATGGCGGTATTGTTCACTTGTTAAGAAAAATGGGATTCCCTAGAACAGTCATTGATTGGATTATGGTTTGTGTTACATCATGTCAATTCTCTATCAATATCAATGGTGAGCTTGCAGGTTATTTTCAAGGGGGGAGAGGGCTGCGACAAGGGGATCCACTTTCTCCATATTTGTTTGTCCTATGTATGGAAATCCTTTCGGGGCTATTCTGCAAGATGAGTGCCAACCAAAACTTCAAGTTCCACGGGAGATGCAAGAAGGACAACATTTCTCATCTTTGTTTTGCTGATGACTTGATGATTTTTAGCAAAGGAGATGTACACTCAATTCGTATGATCAAAACTGTGCTCACAAAGTTTCAAGATCTATCAGGTTTGTCTCCAAATCCAAATAAAAGTGACATCTTCTTAAGCGGTGTGTTAAATGCTGAGAGGGAAGAGATTATTCATGTTCTTGGGTATGCAGAGGG
>SRLM01000307.1:0-168235 GCA_015708895.1 Populus ilicifolia
ATAAAACCATGATAAAAATGCACTTTTGAGTACTAATCAGTGAGTAAGAAGGCATACACCTCCTTTAAAGTGATAGGATCTATGCGGGTTGTGATGATAGTAACAAATGAGTCATAATTATGGCCAAGACTTGATAATAGATAAGAGATGATTTCATCAAATTTAATAATATGGTCGGCAACAACAAGCTTGTCTATCATATGCTTGACCTATATAAAAAAATCATGTACTAATTATACACAGTTACGAGTGTTAACTAGTTCAGTATGGAGTTGAATAACTCAAGCACATGATTGAGAGGAAAAGGATTTGGCTAAAGGACACCAAATTACAACAGAGGTGGTATGAGAAACCACTTGAATAAAGATGCTTTCTAATATTGTAGAGAAGAGATTAACAACTATGATGGCATCTTGTTGCTGACAATGTTCATAAAGAGCGTTGAAGGTGACAAAAGAGGTTTAAGCTATGAAGACTTTTTTAGGTGAGATGGGAATGGTTTCATTAAGGTATCTAAAGAGACCTTGCCCACGGAAGAAAATGATTAATTGAGCTTTCCAAACATGATTGCTGTCTTTTGAGAGTTTTGTAACATTTATAGTTGGAGGAGAAACAAGTAAAGGATTGCCATTAATAATAGAATCTGAGATGCTTATTGAAGAAGGAGCCATTTGTCTAACGTGAGTCAATGGCTTTAATACCATGCAAGATAAAAGAATAAAGAGAGAAAGATGTGTGGAAGAAGAATTATAGAATTGTATTTCCTTACTTAGTCAATACTATTACATCATGGTCCTATATATATTACAATTGTTGATTCAAAAATACTATAATTAAGAAAGCAATGAATGATAAAATATACACTTAATTAATAGAATATCTATTGCAGATATGATTACAATTATTTTCAGTATCAATAATCCCTGATCATGATAGTAATCTCTGATTGTGATTATCTTCAGTAGATTTGATAATATCTTCAACACTTTTCAACAGAGCAGGTAGAGAAAGTTGTTGGTTTTATATAAAATGGTATAAAAACCATGGGTTTGACGACTCAAAACCTACCATTTCCACACCTGCATGCTTCTTCTTCATCTTCATCTTTGAGAAATCTAATTTTATCAAACTTCGTCTGAATTTATCAAGTTTATCAGGTTTGACTAATTTTAATTGAGTTTGACTAATTTTGATCGAGTTTGCTGATTTTTAAGTTTTTTGCTTGATTTCACACGTTATATCTGTATTGACTTATAAAATCATATAATTTTATGAGTCAACTTACGAGTTTGACAACCATGCTTTCAGTCTCTTGACATAAAGACATACGTTGAAATTGTTATCATGTATCACCATACCTCATATACAAGCATATCACACATAAAACCTATTTGTGTGTGTGTGTGTGTGTGTGTAAGAAGACATTGAAAATCACAAAACACTTACCAGGCATAAAAAAACATCAAGTTTACATGTTTATATAAACATGGAAAAAATAAATAAAAAACAAAGCAATCATTTGTGAATGCAGTTTTGAATTCAAGTAACTTGTATAAATTTAACCTCAACACACATTTGACATGAAAGTTAAACAAACAAAAATCACACATGTAACACACTTGTAATTTGTCTTTAATTCACAAGTTCAATGATTATGTGACCACAACCATGATGAAAGATTTGAATCAAGCAAAAGTAATATAAAATTTTAAAATGATGAAAGATTTGAATCAAGCATTTGAAGTGTTTGGTTTGGGTCCTTGGATGAGCATAATAAAATGTGAAAAAGAGAAATATATCTTTGTCTGCATGCATGTTTATTATTATTATTATTATTATTTATTTTATATTTTTTTCTTATCTTGTTAAAACATGAAATATTTAAAATTTGATAACTTGTGAAGTGAAGGAAATTGAGTTTCAATTTTAGTTTTTAATTAAAATCTCATTTTCCATAAATATATTGACCTTTCATGAAAATAGTTATTTTACAAGAAACTATTTTTTTAACAAACTAGAAATTAAAAAAATGAGTTATAAAATTGTTAATATTGTCATGGGCACATGCATGACTCTATTTAGATGGCTAATATGGTTAACCATACCTCACGAAATCGTGGAATATTTTTTTTTGGCTAGTCGAAATAAATTGATAAATATTATTATCATAATTAACAAACTTATACATAGGATCAATCAAAATTGTTTAATAATTGTATAATAAATGATAATATTTTTACTGATGACACGACTAAAATATTAAAATCTTTTCCCAAGTATAGGAGTGTCAAACTAATAAATAACTTGACAAGACCGGGGTCGAACCACATGGAGGTTGATTATATAAATTATAAACAATGACAATAGTAATAACAATAACAACAACAATATTAATAGTATTAGTAATAATAATAATAAAGAATAAGAAGAAGAAGAAGAAGAAGAAGTTGATAAGAACTTTGAGATGCAATGTCAATATAAGGGTTAAATAATGATAACAACAAATATCAAGGTTAGAGGATCCACTAATGGTATGTCAAGCAAATATAGTATAAACTCTTATTATTCAATTGAAAACCACACATAAAGGAGGTTCCAATTTGATTATAAATTGTTAACATGATTACATTAGTTTTCTTATTCAATTAATACTAATACTTGTAAATATTGTTAGGTATTTATAATTATAATTCATGTTAATAACAAATCAAGTTTCTTTCATAGCTCAGATGTTGGTTATACCATATAGTATGAGCTATGAGAGTACCAAGTATTTGTTGTACCAAGTATTATATAACATAAATCTAGATTATTCATTTAACAAGCAAAGTATTAAAGAGTGAGCAAGATAATAAATACAAAACATATTAGTATCAAACATTAAAGTTTACATTAAGTTTACACTATATTTAGTCTTACACCATTAATGTAATCTTTTCATCTTGATATAATAAACTTAACTAAACATAATGAAAGAAAGACAAATAAATAAAAAAAATAAGAACATAAATAAGATAAAAGTTAACTAACTAAAGGACATGAATTGAAAGATATAAACTTGATATTAATAAAAGCAAAACTTAAGCATTACAAAAATATAAAGAGAAAAAGCAAAGCAAAATCTTGATCTGGAAACCAAGATGCCTAAATGCATAGCAAATGCCTCCTTTTATAGGCTAAAATTGGGAACTATTAATTTGATGACTAATTGATGAGTGGGTGACCAACTTTTGACTTGATGACAATCCTTATCTTCTCTTGTTGGCCCAAACCATCATTGATAAGAACCATTGAAAAACATGAAAGTTGTAGGAAATTATCTCAGATTTTTGAAAAAAAATAGAGGTCATTTGGGCTTCTAGAACTCTAGTTATAGGCCAAACACTAAACCGTGTTTGAATTGTAGGACAGATTCAGACTTCTTCATTGTTGCTATAATTTGGACTTGAAAATGACTTTATTAAATCTTAGGCTCCATATGAAACTTGTAGGCCTATGTCTTACCTTTCTATCCATAGAAAGTAAACTTAAATATGAGATCAATACCTCTAGATATGACCTAATTACCGAATAATATTCTGGTTTGGATTGCACTAGTTTCTCTTTTCTAATTTGGCCACCTTTTTGTCATTTCAATTTTAGTTCTTAAACTCATCAATCAATCCTTTTATTTATGTGATATGCCTATATTTAAAAATGATTATTTACCACAAATTAAAGGTATCTTGTATTATTAGATATGTTATTAAAAAACATACTTTAGTTAAGGAGTTATTGATACTTCAAGTGTAAAATGATGATATAAAATCTTGATAAAAATACACTTTTAAGTACTAATCAACTGACTAACTCAATAAATTCTCTATAATGTGACAAGTTTGATCCCTAATAAAGGTTGTAAATTATATCACAAACTAATTACAAGATCTTAATTAATTCATTAATACAACAATCGCGCTATGCTACAAAACAAACAAATTAGTGTTATAAATACAAATTTGTTTATTGAGAGGTTTTAAATCCAAACCAATTCGGTGGGTTTTCTTTTTTTATTGAAAGGATAGAGTAAATAAATAACTTGTAAATGAGAATTTAATTCCTCTAACTTCAATGTTGTTCTTTTGATGTTTTGTTAAGCCCCGAGCATTCATTCGTTTCCATAATATACCAGTAACTATTACTACTAACTATCACTACTAGATTTTTTAGATTTAGGTGATTTGTGATTTGTTGGTAATAACATTACCGATGAATTCATTAACGACAAAAGCACACCAAAAACATTTACTTATTTCATTCCATCGGTATTTTCATAAGTGAATTTGACATATCACTGAATGAAAAACTATATATAATTCTATCGGTGATTTGTTTTCACTATCAGTATTTTTCTTAGTGAATTTGACATAAAAACTGATAAAATGACCGTATGTAATTTCTTCGGTGATTAAACAATGACAATGAAATTTTTAGTAATTCTTTTTCAACTTTCTGAAATATACAAATAAACTTAATTAGTCGGTAACACCATCAATAATAATTTAAAAATATATAATTTTTTAAAATCTATTAAATAAAAGTATAAACTAATTAAAATAAAATAAATTAACATAAAAATCAAATATTTATTATAAATTTAAATATTTATAAGTTCAAATACAATTAATCTATAATAGAGGTGTGCGAGGAGGAGGAGACAAGTCGTCGCTGGGATCGTGGGGGCAATAAGAGAGCGCACATATATCACCCATTTGTGAGTTCATTTCTATTACTAATAAGTAGAGTTTGGCCTTCTCAGTAGTAAGTTGTTCATAATGAATAGTAAGATGGGTTGTTCGAGCTTCTACTCAATCTAAAATCAACTCAAACTTTGTAATTTGAGTGCTCAGAATTGATTGCGATCATCCAATAGTTGACTGCGGGCCATCCATAAGTCCTCATTTGTAGTGTTAAAGAAATTGTATACTCGATTTTGATTGGACGTACCAAACGATCTTACCTCCAATCATGAATCTAGATCAAGATTTGAATAAGTCGAAGGATTGTTCTCATATCTCTTCTTCAACCAGGTGCTATATGTATCCTAAAAAAAGTCAACAAATTAAAAAAAATCATGAAAAAAATGGTTGAAAACCAACTTATTATAAAGTGTTGAGCTCGATTATTGATGAGCTATTACACCCATTTTTTACTGTCATTACTCTGCATGTGCATTTCCATAAAATGCTCTATTAAGCTTAGCTTGTGTCTAGAAACCGTAACTTGTAAGAAAAAAATTTGTTAGTTAAGAAAAAAAAGAAAAAAATGGATGTATAAAAGAAAAATTTTACCATCCGCTTTGCAAGCAAAAGAAACAAAATAAAATCACTAGCATGCATGGTAATGAAACCATGAACACACTAGTTTTGGTTCTTTACACCAGATTGTGACCATCACATGAAATGCTTGGACATCACGTGTTGAATATATTCCGTCTAAATAGCCTCCAAAACATACGACAGTTTGATCCTTTGACAATGCCACGTCTTTCCAACCTGAAAGCTTTTTGTCTATCACTTATTTTTTGGCTTTGTTTTGTGTCTCATACAAAATTCATGCAATCTACATGGTATAAATAAGTTATTTGTTAGAAAATATAAAATAAAATTAGATAAAAGGATTAAAAAAATTATATTGATTTCAATTTTATCTAGTTGCAATATGATTCTCTCAAACCCTCCTTGCAATAACATTGTTAGCTCTATTCTATTCACATTTTCTCTTGTAATTAAAATTTGTATTTTTTTCATTAATATTAATAAACCAATCAAATTAATATAAAAAAATATTTAAATTAATACTAACCTTAAACCTTCTAAACCATGCATCAATCATAAGTTTCTATTTAGGATATTTGAAAACCTGACTCAATTGAAATAATGAAATTTTCATTAATGATTTAATTGCCGCTGTTATGGTTCTAATTAATAGCCTCAATGTTTATAAACCTAGAATTACATTCATTAATTGAAATTATTTTTTAAAACATTATTAACATGTTGCTATGAAGGGAAAACAAATTTACATTGTAAGGTTGTTCTTCCACTAAGCCTAATACTTCTAACTAAATGGATCATGCTATGAAGGGACCCCCCTCGATGTGGCGACATATCACTCGGCAAGCCTGTGTTGAGAGTGGCTGCTTGTGTTTTAGGTGTTTATTCTTGATTGACACCAAAAGACTCCGGTCATCAAAAGTGCTCCAAGAAGAATTAGCAGTGATCCAGTCCATATGAAACACTATTGACATTTTCCCAGACATCTACATAAATTAAAGGATTAAGACATTATAACCATTCATAATTTAAAATAATTTGGCAGCATCTTCCTCTTACAGGAGACAACCTAAAATTTTTTAACCTGTAAATATGCAATAATTTAAATTGCATTGCCACAAACTAGTTGATTTTATTCAATTTTTTTCCCTGTCTTTAAGTGAAGAGTTCACTCAATTTGTACACAACCAAGTTTTTTTTCTCTTTATATATATATATATATTAATTTTAGAGGTCATTGGTATTTCTATTGATGTACAACAATTTGTTTAATTTTTTCTAACAATTTGGTTAATTTTTGAAGTTAAATAGTAAAAGTGTCTTGTTTTTTTCCTCTCAAATAATATTATCAACTCACTTTTTATAATTTCATATTTCAACATTCATACACAACTCTTGCATTTCTAAACACTATTTAAAACATCAAAATTAACCTAATATATAAATCAAGATTTTCATAAACCCATAATTTACAACAACTCAAAATCGTATCAATTAGCTATTAATTTTCAACAACTCAAAACCAAAACTACAAATTAAACACAAAATTATTCATTAAATTAAAAAATATATCTAACCAATTGAACCCTAATTTACAAAAATCTAAAATAATAATTAAAATTAATCCTATACATTTAATTAAAATTAAACAAACAAATTGAAAAAAAAAACAACTAAAGTTCAACAAAATTGTTCTTATATGAAAATAATTCCAGCAATAACATTCATGTAATTAGTAAGGAAAAAAATTAAAAAAAAATTAATGTAAACGAAACAAAAAAAATGAAAAGAAAAAAAAATTCTTACCTTAATTTGGTTGTGAATTTCCGCTGGAGAAAGATAAAAAAAAAATAACGAGATAAATAAAAGTACAAACAAAAACTAATCTAGATGAAGTTACCAACATATCAGAGATGCTTAATATTGTCTCATTTAAGCTCGGAGTGGAAATACATGTGTATGCAACGCACATTAAAAACCACGAGGAATACAAATCCATAATAATGAAAGTGAAATAACTGCGACTAGGATTCCCATCGTCTTTTTTTTTTTGTTAATAATAATCGAAGGATTTCCATTGTCTCAATTAGTTGCGGATGGAATGGCCAACACCTGGACTGTGGCCAGGGTTGTTGGTCGAAAAGCCTCCATGAATCCTTCACTAGTTCTAACTAATAGTATGGTCCAAGTGATTGCCTGCCTGGGCTTGCACTATTTTGTTTAGTGTTTCTTGCGATGTTCATAGGCACGCTGCAATCGAAAAGTTCTACCAAGACTTCTCAAAACCAATAATTTCATTAAATTTCTAGTCCTTATTCTAACAAAGTTCATATTTCCTATACTACCTTCGTTGTAATTAAAAAATTAATTACTTTTTTTTATTAATTTTCTCTAGAAAATCTTTCATGAGAATTTGTTTTGAATATCCATTTTTCAGATTTATAATATAGTATATGATTGTAATCTAATTTTTTTGACGCATTGCTTGGACTGTAATGTAATTTTTTTGACGCATTGCTTGGACAATACTGTAAATATAATAACGTATGAAGTCTTTTATAATAAAAATATGAAAAATTAAACTCATTGATTTTTATTTTTTGAATTTAATTGAACGTGGTCTTTTACATTCTTGAGAATATATCTGAACTTCTCCCTAAGAACAAGCAAACTTATTTATTATTAGGGATAACAATTCAGATGTAGATTTCACTTAGAGTGATGTGAATGAAAACAAGTGAAGAGAAAAGGCCTCTCTCCTACTCTTTTCCTTGTCCTTATATGAAAAAAAAAAAGGATGATAAAAACAATACTAGACGACTGTTTTTGTACTTGCAATATTGTATATAATATTTAAGTTTACAGGTGATTCTCTTGGCCTCCTTTCTTCCACCATGCAGAAGAGATTTTGTTACTGTTCATTCCCAGTTAGAACTCTTGAAACATTCTCTTCCTGGCCTAAAGCAAAACCAGCACATGCATGGATTCTTCTAATTCTGCTTGTGATTCCCTTCTACAGCATCCAAGTCAAAAGAAAGTGTGTACAACACCAATACAATATTATAATAACATTTTTTCTTTTGGTTAATTAAATAAAAAACAAAAAAATTCTCTCGTACCACACCCTCATGAGAATCTCCCTAGAACGGTTACTGTATAATATTCCAACGCAAACCCTAGCTTTTCTAAAATTTGCGGCTGGCTAGCTATCTAACCTCTACTAAACAATCAAATGCAAGTTGGGTGGTGGTGTTTTTATATAAGAACCTTGTAGTCTGTAATGCACTCATGGTGCTCTGCATCATATTTCACATGGTAAGTACGGACCTTTTTCCTGATCGTTTATGTAGTAGAAAACAGCTAACGACTACTACCCAAGATGTCTTGCCAAAGTAAAGGCCAGTGAAATACTTGGATAATTGCACATGCTACACTTTGGTTCGGGTAAAATAAATTTTGAACATAGAAAATATCTATTTAGATCATAAGAAATTCTTTAATGATGGTATTAAACTTATCTCAACTAGTCAATTTTAAAATTTCATGAATTAACTCTTTACTTAACACGAGTTCCAAACCAAATCATCTTGTAATTTTCTAGACATAACCCAATCAAATTGATAGGTCTAATGACAATCATCATGACGTGTAAATTTATGGTTTGAGTTTTAAAAAACATTTCCAGATGATATATATTTTTTAAATATTGAAATGACAACATATGAGAATGACTTGGGTTAATTTAGGTTCACCAATCGAACTTTTGACTTGGATTCACTCATTAAATTTATAATCTGAGTCATAGACTCCACTTTGTTTAATAATCTGAGTCATGTAGTAGAAACTAAAGATAGTTGCACATGCAAGTTTTTAACATTGACTGTCATTTGACTATCTTGTGTTATTAACATAGAAAATTTAAAATTTTAATGAAAGAACCCGACTGTAAATTTTTTGGCAAAATAGCACAATTGTGCTTCTTGTGGTTCCAAAATGCAACATTAACTAAATATCTCATTTATGAAACATGACTTCTTCGTAAGTTGCTGTTTTGAATCGTGACAACTAACAAAATATATAAAGTTTCTAAACATTTCTGGTAGCCAAAATGGTCAAAGTGTTTTACAAAATAGTCTTAGCTTTTTATAACATGCATTTTCTCATTCTTTTTATGAACCATGAAAACAATATTTTTTACAATTTTTTTCATATAATTTTTGTGGTTCTAAAATAACTTGTACTCAAAATTTCTTTTGGATTCATGGGAAATTACATATTAACTACATTTTATCTTGTTTTCATATCTTGTAATTAATTTTTTTATCAAGCATCTTGTAATAAAAGTCCATATGAATTTAGGGAGAATTGCATAATAACTCCAATTCCAAAAATTATTTGATTTGTTAATCTTACAATTATATTCGTTCATGACACTTGCAAATTTAAGAACTCATCAATATTCAAACTAAAGCTAAATATTCTAGTAGTTATATATAAAGAAATCTCAATATCAACTTAACCAACCTAAAAATAATATAAAAAAACAATAAATCATTATAATATATGCATTAAATAAACTAAAATCAACTGCAAACTTATACGTAACAAAATATCATGATTCTGTTGGGGAAAAGAAAAGGGTTAGGATTTAATTTCATGACATGGTAAGTATTTGCGGTTCTAAACTGTGAAAGGGTAAATTGACATGCTTTAGAAACTTGACATCCATAAAATATCACATTTTAGAATTGTGATAATATGAAATTGTGTTATTTCAAATTGTGCTATTTTGCTAATATTTTTAATTTACTATGCTATTTTTTAATAAAAAATCTTATCCTTTTTTAGTTTAAATGTTTTCTTTCATTTTATTCTAGAGGTTAATTGTTGTTCCTAATAACAAATGAGTTGTATTTTTATAAAACTTTAAGTACATAAAACTAATTTATATAAAATATAAGAGAAAAAAATCAACACAAATCAAACTATTTTCTTCAAAATATCACGAAGCTAAAATGTGACCACTCGTAAAAAAACTTGGATGATGGATGCCATAAAGCACTATAAAAACCTTCACAAACCACTTATCAAACACAAAATCATTAAAAAGAAAAAATCAATTGTATAAAAAGCATTTCACCAAAAGAAATCTATTTTTTTTAGTCATGTTTATAGGTAGAAACTGTAATAACCCAATTTTGGGTTATTCTCTAAAAATTATTTTTAAAAAAAAATTACAAAATAAAATAAAGACTGATAATGTGGAAAAAAACAGATTAAGGAGAGCTATAAAAATAGACAAAAATCAAGCTGTAACTTTTTAAGAAAATTTAAGGCCTAATTGTACTTCATTATGCCCCAAAATGAAGAAAACAAAATGCAAATTTAAGGTCAAATTGAATGATTATTAAATAAACTTTCATAAAAATTGAGTCTAATGACACGATTAAATTTTTAATGAGCCAATTTAATTTAATCAGAGGTTAAATTAAATTTTAATTATGTTTAAAAATTAATTTGGATCCAATTGAAGGATTAATTAAGTGCAAGGACTTAATTATACTTTAAATAGGTCAAATTAATTTTATTTTGGGCTTAATTGATGAAAAATTAAGTTTGGATGTCCAATTTTAGTTTAATTGAAAAGATTGAAATTTTGATGTTAGTCTTGTGTATACAACCCTTCAAGTGAATCTTAATATATCTAAAATGATTATCCATTATTTAATTATGAAAGCTATATAGAGTAATATTGATCAATTACTTAAAAAAATCATTTTTTTAATTTCTAACTTAACACTAAAATTGATAAAATATGATTGGTATGTATTATAATAGCCCAACATTTATTCATTTATAACATTTATAAGTTACAAAATCAAACTCAATTTCATCAAGTGATAATAAAATTCAATTTACTTAAGATCCCAAACAAACCCTAGCATACAAGTCATACATTAATACAATAAACATCTCTAGAAATTTAATATAATAGTTTTCTTGTATATTAATGCAATAAATATACAAGTAAACTACAAGAAATTTAAATAAATTAACCTAAATTATTAATGGGTTACAAAAAACGGGTGAGTTTGCTTACTTTAGATTTTGAAGATTCACAAAAAATTCAATGATCGATATTGACACTATTGATAGATATAGATAATTAATGCTAGTAGGTTGGGGTGGCAGATTTTATGATAAAATGGGGGGTTGTTGGTAATTTTTTGGTAAGAAGAGAAAGAAGAAGAATGACGAGAAGAATTATTGGTTATAACTTATTCATATTTGCCAATAAAAATATTTCATTCGTAAATCATAATGTGTAAAGTTACCGATATAATTGCTAATGTATTTTAATTGAATTCTTTTCAGGTTTTTACTCCATTATGAAATGTAATATGTCGTTACTTGTTTTAGGAAACTACCAACAAAAATTCTCTGTCACAAATTCCATCAGAAACTACTTATAGAATGTTTTCCATTGTTTTTTGCATTGTTATTTCTGAATTTTCTTTTAGATCACTTTAACTACTCTTTTCAATTCATAAAGTTTTTTTTTTAAGTTTGCAGACATGATCATTTAGATATAAATAACTATTAATGTTAGGTAGCTATTTAACATAAACTTCTTCCATGACATAACAATTGAAAAATACATTTCACATCCATTTAATATAACTTGAACTTATGAAAAGAAGCATAAGCCAGTAACTAATACGACTAAAAGATTAATATCTTCTCTCAAGTGTAGGAGTATCGAAGTAATAAATAACCCGACAAGATCGGGGTAGAACCACATGAAGGTTAATTGTATAAATTATAGACAACAACAACAACAACAACAATAGTAGTAGTAGTAGTAGTAGTACTAATAATAATAATAATAAAGAAAAAGAAGGAGAAGAAGAAGAAGATGATGAGAACTTTGAGATGGAATATTAATGTAAGGATTAAACAATGATAATAACAAATGTTAAAGTTAGAGGTTCCACTAATGGTATGTCAAACAAGGATAGTATAAACTCTTATTATTCAATTGAAAATCACACATAAAGGAGGTTCCAATCAGATTATAAATTGTTAACATAATTACATTAGTCATCTTATTTGATTAATGCTAATACTTGTAAATGTCATCAAGCATTCATGATTATAACTTATGTTAACAACAAATCAAGTTCCTTTCATAACTCAGGTGTCAGTTATACCATACAGTATGAGCTATGATAGTGCCAAGCATTTGTTGTACCAAGTGTTATACAACATAAATCTAAATTAGTCATTTAACGAGCAAAGTATTAGATAATGAACAAGATAACAAATACAGAATATGTTAGAATCAAACATTAAAGTCTATATTGAGTTTACATTATACTTATTCTTACACCATTATGTAACTTTTTCATCTTGACATAATAAACTTAGCTGAACATAATGAAAGAAAGAAAAAAACAAAATAAAAACATAAATAAGATAAAAGTTAACTAAGTAAATGAAAGACATAAACTTGATATTAATGAAAGCAAAGCATAAATATTACAAAAAATACAAAGAGAGAAAGCAAGAGTATGATCTTGATCTAGAAAATAAGATGCCTAAATGCATGGTAAATACCTTCTTTTATAGACCAAAATTAGAAACTATTGATTTGATGACTAATTGATGAGTAGGTGGCGAACTCTTGATTTAGTGACAATCTTTATTTTCTTTTGTCTGCCCAAAACGTCATTGATAATGTCAAAATTGGAGCCATTTGAAAACATGAAAGTTGTAGGAAATTGTCTTAGCTTTCCTGTGTAAACAATTCAGATCATTTTGACTTCTAGAACTCCAAATATCACTCAAATACTGAACATTGCTCGGGTTGGAGGATAGATTTAGACTTCTTTGTTGTTGCTTCAATTTGAACTTGAAAATGACCCTTTTAGATCTTGGACTCATATAAAAGTTGTAGGCCTATGTCTTACCTTTCCATCCATATAAAGTAGACCTAAATCTAAGATTTACAGCTCTAAATATGACTCAATTACTGAACAGTGTTTCGGTTTGGACTGCACTGGCATCTCTTTCTGAGTTTGACCATCTCTTTGTCCTTTCAATTTCAGTTCTTAAATTTATCAATCAATCCTTTCATTTATGTGATAGGCCTGTATTTAAAATGAATATTTACCATAAATTAAATGTATCTTATATTATTAGATGTATTATTATAAAACATGCTTTAGTTAAGGAGTTATTAATATTTCAAGTGCAAAATGATGATATAAAACCTTGATAAAAATACACTTTTAAGTATTAATCAATAACATAAGAAATGCTTACAAGGCGGAGCTAGGAATTTTTCTTACTCTAAGCTATTAAATAAATATATAATTTTTTAAATATAAATTATTAACTTATGTATATGAATTTTTGAAGTTAACAGTAAGTTTTAATTCAAAAACACTACACAAAATATTAAAAAATAAATTTAAAAATACATCAAATAAAAATAAAAATAAAAATAAAAATAAACTCACTATTGAAATTACATTCTTTGATATTTTATGGAATATAATTTATCCATAATAGAATCTAAATTGATATTGTGACAACCCCTTGATTAGTACTTAAAAATTTATTTTTTTTATTAAGGTTTATATCATTATTTTGCATTTGAAATATCAATAACTCTTTAATTAAGACATGTTTTATAATAACAAATCTGATACTATAACATGTTTTTAATTTATGATAAATATTCATATTAAATGTAAGTTTATCACATAAATCAAATGATTGATTGATGAGTTTAACTACTAAAATTAAGAATACAAAGAGAGGGTTAAGTTTAGAAAAGTGATGCTGGCTCAGTCCAAACTGGAATACTATTCAGTAATTGAGTCATATTTAGAGTTGTTGATCTTGAATTTTAATTTGGTTTATATGGTTAGAAAGTTAAGACACAGGCCTAAAATATTTATAAGAATGTAAGACTCAATTCTGCTGTTTGGAAGTCCAAATCTTAGTAACAACGAAGAAGTCTGAATCTGTATTTTGCTGTTTGGAAGTTCAAATCTTAGCAACAACGAAGAAGTCTGAATCTATCCTGCAACCTAGATACGGTTTAGTGTTCAGTCCATATCTTGAGTTCTACAAGTCCAAGTGCACTAATTGTTTTTTGTTGGAAAGCTATGATAATTTTCTAAAACTTTTATGACGATAATCTATTTAAATTCTGATGTTAACAATGATGTTTTTAGGAGATAAGAAGATAAGAATTGTTATCAAGTCAAGAGGTGGCCTCCCACTCAACAATTAGTCATCAAGTCAAGAGTTCTAAATTTTGTCCTATAAAAGAAGACATTTGTTATGAATTCAGGCATCTTGGTTTTTAGATCAAGATAATGTTCTTGCTCGCTTTCTTTATATTTTTGTAATGCTTAAGTTTTGCTTTCATTAATCTCTTATTTATGTTTTTTATTTCATTTTCTTTACTTAGTTAACTTATATCTTATTTTTGTTATTTTTTTGTTTATTTATGTTTCTCTCTTTCATGAAATTTAGTTAAGTTTATTATGTTAGTGTGAAAATATTATACTATTGGTGTAAGAATAAGTATAGTATAAACTCAACATGAACTTTAATGTTTGATACTAACATGTTTAGTATTTGTTATCTTCTTCACTCTTAATACTTTTCTTGTTAAATAATTAATTTAGATTTGTGTTGTATAACATATGGTACAATAAATATTTGACACTTTCATAGCCCAACCATATGGTATTTACTTATACCTGTGCTATGAAAGGAACTTGATTTGTTGTTAACATAATATATAATCATGAATACCTGACAACATTTACAAGTATTAACATTATTCGAATAAGATAAGTAATATAATCATGTTCATAATTTTTAATCTAATTAGAACCAACTTTGTAAGTGGTTTTCAGTTGAGTAATAAAAAAATTGATACTATACTTGTTTGAAATACCATTAGTGGATCCTCTAACTTTGATATATATATATATATATATATATCATTGTTTAATTCTCACATTAATCTTACAATCTCAAATTCCTCTTTAACTTATTGTTGTTGTTGTTGTTGTTATTTATAATTTATATACTTAACCTCCTTATGATTCGATCTCGGTTTTGCCAGATTATTTATTACTTCGACACTTCAACACTTGGGAGAAAATATCAATCTTTTGGTCATGTCATTCTTCAACTAGAATAAAATAACAATCTCATGTCAACTAGAAAATAAAGTAATTAATTTCTTTTCCCTCTCTCAATTCCTCCTTCCTTCACTTGATTCTTTCTTAAATTAGTGTTTTATAAGTTATATTTTGTAAGATTAGAAGGTTATTCTTTTATTTTTTTTTTATTTTTTTTCTTAGATTTTTTTTAATGTTTTTTCCTTACTTTTCTCTCTTTCTCTCTTGCCTTTCTTTTCCTATTCTACTTTTACCCAGTCGACAATATATAAAAAGAAGAAAGAGCTTATTTGTTTTATTTTTTTATGGCAAATAACTATTTTACCTTTAATGAATAGTTTTGCTTTTATTTAATGATTTTTTTGTTAGCACTACTAAGCATCGTTCATCCTAAAATTTTAATAAGATTTTATTCAATATATTTTAAGATTTTTTGTAAACTTTTAGCTCAATCTGATAGTCGGATTAAAAATTACATCTAATAACATAAAACTTGTTAAATTATGATTTTTCATCAAATTTCTCAATTTATTTAAAAATTCTGAAATTTTAAATTAAGCTAAAATATTATATTACAAGGCTCCATGTAAATTTTTAAATTTTTTTAATAACTTGATTGAAAATTACAAACTTTTTTATATAAAATTAATAAAAAATATTGATAAAATTTTAACTGAGCTAGAGACTACCTAAACTCTTAGCATGCCCCCACCCTTCTTGCTTCCAACCCTAGCAAGGAGTGTAAATCTACTCCTTCTTGGTTAAACATACCGGTGATTATTCCTCAGTATTGGTTAGGGATATATCCTTCGCAGCTTCCTCTTTTCAGTTTTACATTTATAAACATATATATTCATAGATGCTGTAATAAGGTCTATCATGTTTTAGCTAATATGGAGGGCACGACTTCTTATCAATTAATCATACTGATGGAAGAAATCCCAATAGCTGGAACAGTTATGGCCTTAGACGATAATCCCATTCTTTCAGTTGAATGAAATGCAGCACTTTATCAAAAGAAAATAATCCAGCAGAGAAAGCAAAAGCACAACAAAAGAAAGAGATTGACATATAGATAAAATAAGTTTATTTTTTTTAGAAGCTAGAAATTTAGTTCAGCAAACCGCTTTACTGTGGAGGTCCAAGATAGGGTTTTTTATTTTATTCCCCCCCTCCAAGAATGAAATAACAAATGATGCTGCTTTTCCGTTCCATTGTTAATCATATCACCATAACCAGTGCACTATCGTATTATAAAGTAGGAAAGATTTCGTAATGATGGCGTAATGAAGCCGTCATGCCCTCTATTTTTGCACTCTTTACATGAATTTTGCTAAATAGTGATTTTAATGGAAAAAGAGATCACAGAAAGGGATGAAGAGAATGGAAAGGACACAATTAAGCAAATACAAAGACTTATATTTCCAGCATTTTGGATATACAACGGCCCCACACACACACACACACATGGTTATTGGCTATAGTACTCTATACATTCAGCCCTAGCTAGATACTATTATGCAGAGACTATTGAATCAAAGGACTAAGCTAGGAATTTAAGGATGCTAACGCACATCACAATCTTGATCGTATGAACAGGATTAATGGAAATCACCTAGCTGACTCGGGCATTTACATGTTACCAAATAATAATGCTTCCTATGCAATCTATATATGTCCATGCTCTTTTTGTTTGTTCCTTAATATGAGCACCCACCCATTCGTCTATGACATCAACATTCCATGTTCTATGCTTTCCGTTCTTCGTTCGTGTTTTGAAGACCATGGCCAATCCCAGGGCTGTGACCCGGTACTGGAGGTCGGAAAACATCTGCGACTCCTGTGACTGAATGTTCAATGCTGAAAGCCTTTGAGGCAGTAATTTCACTTTTATCTGCTGATAACTTATGGCCAATACCACGGCTGTTACCCGTTGTCTTTGGTTTGGATGCTGTGACAGAATCTCCAGAACTGGAGCTAGTATCAGGCGCCTTTGGGTCAATATCTTCACTGTCATTCTCTGAAAAAAGATGGCCAATCCCAGGACTGTGGCCTGGTGTTGTGGGTTTGAATGCTGTACCAGAACGTTCGATACTAGAGCCAGGTGCCTTCGGAGAAACTTCCTCATTGTCATCATCATTGGCAAGAGCATGGCCAGCCCCAGGACTGCGACTTGGTGTTGTGGGCTGGAAATCATCTTTGAAATCAGTGAGAAAATGTTCACTGTTGGAGTTAATTCCTATTGTCTTTGGATGCCCAATACCAGGACTAAAGCCCGGTGTTGAATGATCCTCGTAAACAGCAGCAGAATTGCCGAAGCGTGGGACTGCAGCAGGATGGGGCATTTCTTTTCTGCCCGCCTTGGAATGGTGAACACTAGGATTGTGAGTAACTGGGGGTACAGTTAGAGAAACTTTCTGGTTCTTTGCATTGTTGTAGTGTGATTTGTTATTCAAACCCTGCTTGACCTCATCTTCTATGGAGTCCTTTCCAATGGAAACAAGTTCCTGCTTGTTCGTTAACTTGATTGGCCTGCCTTCAGTGAATAGAATTTGAAAGTAAGTAATTAGTGCAAGAATAAATAGAGCACATTTGCATGTTTCCGCCATAATCAACTAGAGTAGGAAAGGAAGTGAAGGTTTTGTTGTATTATTGTTCGAAATGGCTCGAGGAACAATTGAGGCTGCTACGAGCAGTAGTAAAGCTGATTAAGGTTCAAGCCACCACATTGAGAATAAGTCTTGCATTGTTGGTGGTATTTATAGCCATAACTGGTACGCGCCTGTGGAAATCCTCACCTCTTAAACAGTGTTTGTGGTCCTCAGAAGATTATCAATTTGGACGGTTTGTATGCTGAAGGGTCCTCACAAGATTGACTCTCTGACCGATTTTTTCCCAACTTCGCACGTCGCACTCACTACCACTGCTGTTTATAATCATGAAGTGCTTTTGTTTTCTTTCCTTTTCAATAAACTTTGATTTTGCACTTACTTTTGTAATCAAAATTAGATTTTGCTGAATCTGAATTATTGTAGTATTAGAAACATATATGTCGATCTCGTACACAAGAGGAAAGGAAGAGTATTGGGATTTACTTCAACAATCAAACAAACTATTTGAAGATAGTTTTGTTTAAATTGATGAATTTATATATATGCTGAAAATTTTCATTATTTATGGAGGAGCAATTAGACTATCTCGTATAGCTTTAAGTTAGTAGTCGAACTCAAGCTCTTTTTTATTATTTATTTATTTATTTTTCGTTTCGCGCAAGCTACAAATCCAATTAATGGGTCTTGTAAAATGTTCTTATTAAGCCATAAAATGGTAAAGTTGAAAGCTTGTATATTTTAATGTCAAATCACTCATACTGCTTGTTGCTATTTTGTTTCAAAATATTCTTGGTTGATAATTGATATTAGATATTTGAATTTGGATATCAACATTTATACATTTTATTATATGAAATTTGTTTTTTGAAAAACTACTGAAATAGGGAAAATTTTTATTGTAATTGGAGGAGCAATTATTAATATTTTATTAGTTATTTTTCATGATTTATTTTAAAAAAAAGATATATACAAAAACAAAAAAATATAAAATCTACCATCCATGAAAAAAAATATTTTTTCACTTATTATTTTTTCTCCTCGTTTTATATCTTTATTTTTTTTATGATAGATCTTAAAAAATAATTAATTAGATATCACTAATTACTCTCTAAAAATACCATATAGTTATTCTTGAGTTGTATACACATGCATATGAAACACACATCAACGTGTATATAAATCTTGAATTCCAGTAACATAGCTTGCACCTATGCAACGCTTGAAACTTGATCCTTGACCTTTCATTGTGCTGAAATGTTGGTTTATTGTTTGAATATGATACTGAGGAAGGCCATCTATTTAATCAATATTTTTGACAGCTCGGACTGACATTGTGTCCATAGCAAAATGCCATCCTTCACCACCAAGATACTCCAAAATGATAGGGATTATACACTTACTCTCCACTTATATATATATATATATATTAAATGTTGATGGTTTGTATACAAAGCTTACAACTAATTTTCCTCGACAAGTTGAAGTGAAACACATATGTCCTTAGTTTGTTTTTTTTAACTTAATTGTTTATGGTACTCGCAAACTTTCAAATATGTTTGGAATGATTACATGCTGCTAAAAGTTAGAGATTCCTTTGAGTGGTGACCACAAAATCTTTCATTGATCGCTCTTCGAATTATTATTGATTCTCAAGCATTTCTGAGCATATACATACTGAAAGGTATCTAATTGGCTCATACACCACAAAATAAAAATGTTAATTGCCATTACGAAAACAATTGAATTTATATTTGTTCTCGCTAGGAGGTCATTGGAAATACAAAACCTTATTCAAGTCAAACTCCAAAAACCAATAGCACTAATTTACTGCTTCTATACAACAATATCCCTTTTTTTTTTCCTTCTTAATTCTTAAATATATGTACTTTACCATGATCATACCTGATATGCCATTGTATTGGGTATGATAACGCTTCTCTTTTATTTTTGGAGATTAGGGGTTGCTATTATTTATCTTGTTGTGAATTAGATGATCATGTGATAATAAAGTTTGTATTAATTGGTATATCGGAGCTAGACTTTCAAATCAGTCATATCTTTTTAAAAAAATTATTTTCTTTATGTTTCATAAATTTAACTTTGTTTTACAGTTTTCTTTTTCTCTTTGTGTTTTTGGCATCTAAGTACAAAAAAAAATTATTTCATTATGTTATTTTCCTTAAACATATCAATAGCATTCAAGTATATAAAAAAGAAGAAGAAGAAGAAGGAAGAATAAATATTATTTAAGCTTGTTTCAATTTTATCGTGAAAACACAAACAATTAAGAAATCGAGTCAAACTATTTTGAAATTGCTTCAAAACTTATTTTAATGGTTATTTAGGGGTGAAAATACATTATATGTTAAATTTGCGACCTTTTTATGTCCTCTGATTAGGGTTTAATTTTACCGCAAACTAATTACAGATGGATTTTTTATACCTAGATAATGACCTATAAACTAAGATATATTATTTATTGGGTACAAAGGTAATACATATAAAAGTTTATGTTATTCAAACATTGTTTGGTCTGGATTTCAATTAAGGTGCTTAAAATGGGGTAATGGATTAAATTTACACCAAGTTAGAAAAACGTGTTTTTACTACTATTTGTTTTGACCTGATAATTTTTTTAAATTATATTTGGGTTATTTAGGAGTCAAATCAGTGTTTTCATTAATTTTTACTTTTTTTTTATTGAGAGTCTTCATATCATCCATATTTTGTATGAATTTATTTACTACTCATAAAATCATAATTGTAGTTACAGTTTGCTTGTTTTCAATATCTTATTGATTTTGAGCCATTTTATATATAATTGATTAGCATTATGATATCCATTGACTTTGTTTTGATGATTTGTAGTTCTAAAAGAATTGCAAGAAGGCGAGCTGAGAGGTAAAATGCTTACTGAGAATAATTGGATGAAAAACCTTAAATTGTGTGAAACACGAGAGTTGTAAGGATATATCTTATTGTTACTAATATTTTTTTATAGATTCAAAGATGTCTAAAAATAACAAGTCTATGATACCTAAAGTGGATGATACATTTCAAATGTAAGTTTTTGCTTAGTAACTGGAGTTGTTGAGTAAGGTGATGAAGGATCTAAAAGATAAGATGACTTTGATGAGACAAAAAATAGAGGGATGGATGGCTTGAGGATAGGATTTGATTAGAGAGGAAACATTATTTGAAAGGCCGTTCAAAATGTTAAAAATAACTTTGTTGATGAAAATGCAGATGTAGATGATGATGATTATGAATTTGAATTTATGGGCTAAGAGAATAATATTGGTTTGAATAAGGCTAGAATGCATGTTAGTCTTTGCAACGAAGGAATATTCTGCTAGAAGGAGAATTCTTGGTATTTTAGGCATCATGATGATTCAGGTGAGAGTTAGGAACTATTAAGTTAAAAATTCATGTTTTCTAAGGAAATAATAATATAGAGAGATACCTAAAGTAGGTAAAGAAAGTTGAATGAATCTTTGACTATCATCACTACATAGAACAAAAAAAAAGCTAAAACCCATGGTTATTGAGTTTACAAATTATACATTAATATGATGGCATCAACTTGTTTTGAGTAAAAAAAAAAGAATGGAGAAAAGCTTATTGATTAATGGGATGATATGAAAGCTATAATAAGGAAAGAATTTATTCCTAACTTTTATTAAGAAGAGCTCCTTCAAAAATGATAAAGTTTACATCAAGGGTTAAAAAGTTTAGACAATTACCATAAGAAGATGAAAATTATAATTATTAAGGTTAACATAGTTAAAGTAGAAAAACAACTATGACTAGGTTTCTTAATGATATGAATAGAAAGATAACTAGTTTTATTAAGCTACAATATCACATGAAGCTTGAGGACATGGTTCAAATGACTATAGAGTAGAGATGCAACTTAAAAAGAAGGGGAATGTATAGACAACTTATAATTTAGGTCCCTCTTTATCATGGAAGCTAAATTTCAAAAGAAAAGGGGCTGCCAAATCAAAACCATTCACTAACACCAAAGTCAAATCTCTCAAAAACAAGGTTAATGTCTTTACGAGTTCTAAAGGTAAACATGATACTTAACCTCAACATACTCATAATGTTAAATATTTTAGATGTCAAGGGTTTAGGCACTAAGCTTTAAAGTGTCCAAACAAGAAAATAATAATTATTAGAGATAATAAAGACATGAAGTACAAAAGTGATAATCTAATTATGAAAACATGCTATTATTGAAAGATTGTATTAAAGAGAAGATTGCATACCTAATTAAAGGTAAGGCCTTAATTATAAGGCATACGTTTAAGATTTAAGTTAAGAAAGATGATATTGATCAGCAATGGAAGAACATCTTTGATATACAAAATAAGATGTGTAGTTTGATAATAAATGGTAGAAGTTATACTAACATAACTAGTACTATCCTTGCTAGTAAATTAAACTTATATGCTATTAAACATTATAGATCTTATAGATTGCAATGGTTAAATAATTATGGTAGGTGAAAATGACTAAATAGATTTTGGTTTTATTTTTTAATGGACAATAAGTTAATAAGGTTCTATGTGATATGACTCAAATACATGCGAGTCATATTTTGTTAAAGAGACCATGGTAATTCAATACGAAGACAACATATGATGGAGTTAGAAATAAATATACTATTATAAAAGATAGTAAAACCATTATTTTTATACCTATTACACCCAAGAAAATGTATAATGATTAAATAATATTAAACAGGGAACATGAAGACAAGGGTAGTGAAAATTAAAGTGAGGAACAAATTGAGAGAAGACAAATAGAATTAGCCATAACCTAAAACCACCCATTACCTAAAACCATTTGGCCAAGACCCTAAACTGTTCAATTATTTTTGAAACAAATCAAAGTGGAGGTAAGACCCGTTTAGTGAAGTAAGTGAGAAAAGTGTGAATTGTGTGGACAATCTAAAGAACCAACCCAATTTTTATGTTAAAGAAAGTGAGACAAATCTACCTATTATTCAAATCAATCAATAATCCCACTTGTTTAGAAAAAAATTTATTTTAATACCAATGAACTTGATCTTTTTATTTCTAGTATAATTATTTCTTTGTTTCAAGATTATTAGTATACATTACCCCTAGATGGTGTTCATATGGTTGATTCAAGGTCGAATCCTTTTCAATAGTGGAGGAATGATGCATATCAATTTATGATATCAACAAATCCAAATGAGGTGATAATCAAGTCTATTGCAAGTCCAAGAGTCAAATTAACTGAAAAGATTGTTTTGAGTTTAATGTTTCTTATCCTTTGGTTTTATGATATTAAAAATAACTTCAAATCCAATTATTAGATCGAGCTCAAACTTAGACAATTTGATAGAGGTCAGAATTTACTATACAATTTTTTTTCCTAATTGGTTAAGGATTATATTTTCTTATGATTTTTGAATTTTATGCTGACATGAAATCCTTATTATTTCTTTAGAGATATATATGTCAACATATTTCTTATAAATTTTTACAAGGATTTTATTTGCTAGAAAGAATACAAGATCAATAAGGATTCCAAAGTTGTTAAGAAAGAGAGGTCTACTTCAATTATTATTCTAAAAACAAGAAAGTTTTCTAGTGCTTCGAGGACAAATAAGTGGTAGAGAAGAGAAGGTGTATTGATAGCAAATTCTCCTTCAAAATCAAGGAGACAAAAGGTGGCAAATTCTCCATTAGTTTCAATGAAACTATAAGCAACAATATTTCCTTAATTCTAATGAAATAAAGGATGCCTACTATATATTATATAAGTAGGGGATTAGATTTGCTCTTACTTATTATTTTTTATAATTTTACAGCCTATATAATGTTTTTGGTTGGGATTAATTTTTTTTTGGGCTTACTAAAGTAATAACAACCTTATTTTTATTTTTATTTTTATCATAGTATGTGTAGTTGCCTAAACATTACATTTGTTATTTTATAAGATTTATAGGTCGTAGTTTTTTTAGCTACAACCCAAAGCTTATTTAGGTTTAACTTATGTTTAGTTTTAATTATTTTTAGCTTCAACCCAAGACTTATTTAGGCCTAACTTATGTTTGGTTTTAATTATTTTTACCTACAACCAAAGCTTGTTAGGCCTTCGTAGTTTCTTTAGGATTTTAATTGTAATAAACTATTATGAGTCAGTTATGTAAGTGGATTAATTTAGCCTACAAAGATAAATTCATTAGGATTTTTATTTTCAAGAATATAAATACTATTGTTGTTGAATTTATTCAGCTTGTGTGAGAAATGTTTTTGTATTTTTTAGTTCTTTAATGAACTATATTGACTTATCAAAGATCACTTGGTTTCATGATGTTTCTCTTATATTTTTTGTTCTTGAATTGATATTTGTAGGATGAGAGTTATTATTTTAATGGTATTGGTATCTTGAGATAAATTTTTATTGTGTCAAACTCTTATTAGAATTATTTTAGCTTTTTAAAATTTATTATCAATCTTCTTGTTGATTGCATTATCATATAATTAGGTTAGCATTCGAATCAATATACCATGGGCTGATTCCCTCTTTTAAGCCTTTAATAAAAAGTGATGGTATGTGTAGTATAGTCATAAAGGAAGAGCTAGTTTTAGATTTTGAGTTACTTAAGGTTGTTTGCTTTTTATTTTGAGGCTGTATATTCTTCCAATGGACGATCTTGCTAATTTTCTATCCAACAGTTAAACCACTATATGCAATAGTAAGAAATTTGAGAAAACGATGGATATCGAATTAAGTTGCTGGACATAAACAACCACCACTGATGATGGAAAAGGTGAACGACTAACCAGTAATGGATGGTTTATATGTCTGCCGAAATTTGACTGAAGATCTTTGCCATGACTGATGGCCCATGAGTAATATTGACAAGACTTTTTGCGTTCTAAGATTTTTAATAAGCGCACCTTGTTGACCATTATATAGATTTTTAAGTATTTAAAGGTTGGACTCTTCCAAGGAGTCGCCGACAACATCTTCTTTCGTCGTAAATCATCGAAGTGTCGGTAATGGTGAACTAAGATCTCTCCACCATATATGTTCTTATTATATTTGATGGTCCATATATATAGCAGTAATTTCTTAGGGGAAACAAAACAAAACTTACAATATGTTTCACCATCATTACGGGACATATGCAGTAATAGAATATGCTTATCGGTGACTAAATATTATGGTTTTTGGGACATGTAATTAAAAACGTGTGAGCATAAGATGATTTTGGATCTATACTTTATGAAGGATAACCATTAATACCTTACAGAAAATATCAAGAATAGCCTCTCCCACGCGTCAATTACTGTTAGTCTGGAGATATTATGACCTAGTAAAACCCCATTTCACACCTTAAATTTAATGTGACAAAATTATTGTATTTTGTCAGTTTAGTACTAAAATATGGCTAAAAATTGATCTCAGCTATAATTGTCAACTTAGGTAGGACTGCTTATTGGGACATAATCTGTTGAAAAAATTGCTTATTCAGGAAATGATTTTCTATACAGCACAGAAGGCGTTCATAGGTGGTCCAATACTTTCAGAACTAGACAATTTATAGATTCGAAAGAGCTGTAAATTGAGCATTTCAAGTAGAATGTTGACGGTTCATCTGTAGGAAAGCCAGATATTTCTGGCATTGGTGGAGTGCTGAGAGATTACCATGGAAAGTTTTCTAAGCATTTTTTCGACTCCAACAGATGTAAGCAATTCCAAAGAAGCGTAAGTCTTTGCCGTTAAGGGAGATCTTGAACAAAGTGCATCTCATCTTCTTGTCATAAGTAAGTCCTCTAGATCTTCAAATCAGATTTTATGAATGCATTCATCTCGATTCAAATCAGATTTTATGAATGCATCATCTTCAAATCAGATAATGTTCTTAATAGTGCACTGAGTTTGGAGAGCTTCACTAAACTAAATAGATGGTGTGGAGTGTTATGTAGATGTATTTATAGAATAGTTAGACAAGATAAAATTTAAAAAGTCGAGATGCATTAAACAATCAGCCTAATAAAAATAATCAACTTTAAGATGAAGTTTGCTTGCTATAACTATTCATGATTTAGAAAGTTCTCAAATTAGGCTCAGAAGCTATTAATTTTTAATTTTTAGTTTTGGTTTGTTTTTTCTCATATACACTAGGTTGGGTTTTGTAATTATATCTATAATATGTTATTTTTTTATAATATATCAAAGTTTTTCCAATATTTTTCTATGTAATTTCATGGGTTGTAGCTTTAAGACTTGAAAATTATAGTTATGTACTGTTGCTATATGCCGTATCAATTAATATCACAATAGGTTAATTATTTTTTATGCATGAAGACTTAATTAGCAATAACATCCATTCTTGTGATGTAGGTGTTGCATCCATTGAATTTTTAATTTAATTTTACAAGGTTAAGATGTAAAATTAAAAGATTAGAGATGTATTTTAATAAAAAAATATAATTTGTCAACTTGTGTGAAAACTAGGAATTACAATGTACTTTTTTGATTTTATCCTTATCTTCAAGATAAACCCCATCTTCAAGATAATGTTAGTTATCCGCTTTCAAGTTTGATTTTTAATCATATTCAAACTTTAAAAAAGAGAATAAGTTAATCAAATTCACACGTGAAAGGTCTCTGACACTATAAATACAGATCTTAGTGTATGCAAAAAAGAAAAAAAAAAGGAGAGAAACCCTAAAAGAAAAGACCACAAAAGGAGGCCATTACCAGAAATCCTAAAAGAGAAAAATATAAAAAAGAAAGGGGAGGCGAACCCTATACTAGTCACTACGCCTCTTCAACACCTTTTGTTTTAGCCTAGTCTCTCTTGACTTCACCTCCAACAGCTGCACGTCTAAGTAAGTTTTCTTCATTCCTTGCTAAAATAATTAACTAGTTACTATGTTTTGTTAAGGGTGTGCTTGGCAAAACACACACTTATACCTTTGCCCTAATTTTTATATCCATTCTAATTTGATATTTGAACAAACAAACCCCCTTTTGATAATATAAAATTTCAAAAATATTTATGGCCTTCGTTGATTTATTTGGGGACTCCTCACACTTTGTTTTCAATCTGTGGACTATTACTATTAATTGCAAATATGTTGTGCAATGTTTTTTTTACTTCCATCTAAAAAGAACAAATAATAATAAAGGATAAATAAGAAAAAATGATATAGAAATTTTTTTCTTCAAATTTATTTTTTACGAAAATATTCACTGACGCTAGTGTCAGGAGTATCGTATTTTTTGAATTTGAGCGATATTTACCAATGCCAGAGTTGGAAATATTCGTAGGAATTGTTCATTGATGCTAGAGTTAGGAATATGAAAGGAAGAATGAAAAAGGAAAAAAGAAGAACAAATTCTTAATAATTTTAAACAAAACCAGTAATGCAGTCTACTTTAGGTAGGACATTTAAGAGGTGATCGCATTTTTTTTTTTGTGTAACCAGTCCCATATCATAGAATCTCTGTTGACAAATTAGGGTTTCTAGTAACCATATTACTAGGTGGTGACTTCTTAAACAAGATATTTTTTTCCTAAAAGAAAAGGATGTTAGATATCTGTTCTTTTTCCAATCAAGTGATAATTTTTTTAATGGTCACCACAATATCCTGGTGTGACATTAGGAATGGAAGCCATCTCGGACAAGGGCTTAGAAGGCAACACACTTTATTGGTATGAGTCTTTGTATTTATTTACTTTTCTTATGAGAATAAGAATTAATGTTAGGAAAATTATTTTCTATTTGTAATTTATTGTTGTTGTATATATACATTGCAAGTGAAGAAAATATACAATTTTAAGAATTTTTATACCTTAAAAATACATATTAACTTGATATTAGAGCAAGATTATGTTACCACCTTATTGCTATCTAGATTGCCATTATTGCTACATCTCTTATCGTTGTTAGGCTTTGGTTTGCCCTCTAAATTATGTTCACTTCTACATTATTTTTTCTTCCCTTTAAATTTTTATTTTTTAAATTGTCGTTATTGTTACCTCCTTTGGTTATTCAGATTGTTATTATATATTGTTGTTAGTTTCCTTTGTTTATTGTGTTGCTTCTTTATTATTGTCTTTTTTTTATTTGACTACCTTGGGTTTTGTTATTTATCTTTTTCCTTGAATTTATAACAACAGGAAGTATGAAAGACTAAAGTGGAAACAAACCAAGATAAAATTTTATAAGAAGTTCACAATTTATTTGTATTAAAATTTAAGGTTCATCAAAGAAAAAAAATTGAAATCGAGAAGGTTTCTTACACCTACCAAGTTGAGAGTTTCTAAGTAGCTTAATTGGTTAGTAAATTCCTTTCAAATAAATTATGTTACATGACAAGATCACCAATATTAAAAGGCTAACTTACACCACAAACTAAAACCACACAATCAGCTCTTCAGTATGAATTAAACACAATGTTTGGTGCTAACCCTATAAATATGCATTAGAATGTATTGTTATCCCATATGGTATTAAATTGAATGTACAAAATAATAAAGGATGTTAGTAGTCAAAGAAAATATAATTATCTTGTATGAATAATTTAGAAACCATTATTTAAAGATGTTGAACAAGGAAAAAAGTTAATAAAGAATGTTATTGTTAAAGGATGCATGGAACCATATCTAATGAACTTATTCATTAGGTTGCCAACCAAATTCATGTATAATCTAATATGATAAAGATAAAAACATTATCTTCAAGTTTTCTAGTTTGCTATGTTCTTAAAAAATTGTTATTTGTGTTTCATAAAAACACTTCTCTAACACCTTCGAATAACTTTTATTTATCTTTTATTTTAATTTTTTATATAATTTATCTAAACAAATTAGATAATTATAAAAATAATCATGTCATATCCTAAAAGATAAATTAACTAATTCTTTATCTAATTTTAAATAAACTAACTGACACAATGAAAAGATTGATGTCTTCTCCCAAGTGCAGGAGTGTCGAAGTAATAAATAACCTGACAAGACCGGGGTCGAACCACATGGAGGTTATTGTACAAATTATAAATAACAACAATACAACAACAACAATAATAACAATAACAACAATAATAGTAATAACAGTAATAATAATAATAATAATAATAATACTAGTAGTAGTAGTAGTAGTAATTAAAGAAAGAGAAGAAGAAGAAAAAGAAGATGATGATGATGAGAACTTGGAGATAGAATATTAATGTAAGGATTAAGCAGTGATAATATCAAATGTCAAGGTTAGAAGTTCCACTAATGGTATGTCAAATAAGTATAGTATAAACTCTTATTGTTCAATTGGAAACCACACATAAAGGAGGTTCCAATCAGATTATAGATTGTTAACATGATTACATTAGTAATCTTATTCAATTAATGCTAATACTTGTAAATTTTGTCAAGCATTCATGATTATAACTTATGTTAACAACAAATGAAGTTCCTTTCATAGCTCATGTATCGGTTATACCATATAGTATGGGCTATGAAAGTGCCAAGCATTTGTTGTACCAATTGTTATACAACATAAATCAAGATTAATCATTTAACAAGCAAAGTATTAAATACTGAATAAGATAACAAATATAAAACATGTTAGTATTAAACATTAAAGTCCATATTAAGTTTATACCATACTTATTCTTACACCATTAGTGTAACCTTTTCACCTTGACATAATTAACTTAGCTAGACATAATGAAAGAAAGAAAAATAGATAAACAAAATAAGAACATAAATAAGATAAGAGTTAACAAAGCAAAGGAAAGGAAATGAAAGGCATAAACTTGATATTAATGAAAACAAAGCATAAAGAATACAATGAGAGAAAACAAGAGCATGATCTTGATCTGGACACCAAGATGCCTAAATACATGGCAAATGCCTCCTTTTATAGGCCAAAATTGGGAATTATTGATTTGATGACTAATTGATGAGTAGGTGGCCAACCCTTCACTTGGTGACAATCCTTATCTTCTCTTTTCTGCCCAAAACATCATTAATGACGTCAAAATTAGAGCCACTTGAAGACATGAAAGTTCTAGAAAATTGTCTCAGCTTTCTTGTGTAAAGAATTCAGCTCATTTCAACCTCTAGAACTCCAGATATGGCCAAAATACTTAACAGTGCTCGGGCTGGAGGACAGATTCGGGCTTCTTTGTTGTTACAGCAATTTGGACTTGAAAATGGCCTTTTCAGATCTTGGGCTCCATATGAAAGTTGTAGGCCTATGTCTTACCTTTCCATCCATATAAAGTAGACCTAAATCTGAGATCTATAGCTTCAGATATGACCTAATTACCTAATAGTGTTCTAGTTTGGATTGCACCGACATCTCTTTTCTAAGTTTGATCATCTCTTTGCCTTTGCAATTGAAGTTCTTAAAGTCATCAATCAATCCTTTCATTTATGTGATATGTCTGCATTTAAAATGGACATTTACCATAAATTAAAGGTATCTTATATTATTAGATAGATTATTATAAAATGTACTTTAGTTAAGGAGTTATTGATACTTCAAGTGCAAAATGATGATATAAAACCATGATAAAAATGCACTTTTGAGTACTAATCACACCCCCTAACTAGCTTATTACTAGTCCTTAGTAATCAAAGCGTTAAAATAGAAAAATAATTTGCAAATTCCAGAAAGTAAGGTATTCATCATTTAACTTCCATTACTCTATCCAGATAAACAAACTCTTGTTAGATTTATATACCTGCTCAATACCTTTTAACAAGATATTCATAAACCTTTCTTTTGTGCTCAATGTATCAACACATAATTATGAGGCTTTTCTTGGAAGAAAACAAAATTTTTGTTCTAATGTTTAAGGTTAACTTCCTTGGGTTGGGATTATTATTTTTGTCTTTTTTTTATACATATAGTTTAAAACACCATGCATCTTTAACCCATGTAACGAGCTTTCAACTAATGACTCCCAGACCAGTTGGTCTTAGGGCATTAGGTGTTAAGACACCCCTACGAGCTTATTAACTCGGGTTGCAGATATTGATATGTAGATCGTGCAATGTTTGATTTCCTTAAGCTTTTCTCCTCAACCCATGTAACAAGCGTTGGGCCAATAGCTCTCAAGTTAGTTGACTTTAGGGTATTAGGTGTTAAAACACCCCTTCAGGCTTAATTGCTTAGGTTAAGGAGGCTATGAAACCAAACTTATCTACATTATTATTATTATTATTATTATTATTCTTTTTCTTTCTTTTTTTTTGTTTTTTAATAATATACTATCCCTTTCCCTTAGTTGTTACCTTTAACAAAAGAACATAAATAATGCAATAATCCAATATGCAACCCATAATCATATGTTGAAGTGTATGTGTGTGTAAATTAAGGTTTAAGAATACATGTTAAATAAGTATATGAGCAGACTTAAGTGATAACAATGCAAGAGTTTGTAAATTTGAATATTTCAAGAAGTATTATGATAAACCTTGTTACGAATGATTACTAAGTTGCGTCTCAAGAGTCATAAAAGATTCTCCTTACTCTGCCATCATAGTAACAACCATTTTGCACATGCTTTATGAAATAGAAAACACAGTTTTTTTTTTAGCTACTACCCTCTCCCCCCAACTAAAACAAGACATTGTCTTCAATGTTTAAAGGTAGAAAGATAGAGTATAGAAGATATCATCTGAAATAATGAACACTAACAAACCTGAAAGGCACTGAAATAAATATAAGTAACAACAAAACACAATAATAAAACCAAAAGACACAAAGAGCATGTGTATGTATAGGTAGTTGTGATTGTGGCTCACATCTTCACTTGGTTTTACGTCCAAGAATGACTTAAATGCCCTCTATGGGTTGGGGATAGGCTTCCCATCCAGTTTTCTTAAAAACTGACAAATAAGATCTTTTTTAGTCAGATTCTTAAGACTAAGTCGATCATGTTCTTTATGAAATAGCAGTCATAAATCATGAATTGCACGATGCATATCTCCACTAGGATGCGTCTTAAGAATCAATAGAAGGTTATCTAAAGACTCCTTACTCAGGCCATCCTTAATGAATTGTATTTTATCTTCACAGTTTATAGATACCATTCCTAAAGAATGATATTGTGTATTACAAGTCCATCTAGCACATTGATGACAAACTTTCAGTTGTTTTGCACGATGTTTTTTTGCAAAAGTGTTTTTACCTGTTCCAGGCATTTGTGAAATGAAGGAGTTAGAGGACTCACCTGATAATCAAACTTTTGCTTCAATCAACCAGGGAATATCTTCAGGAATTCCATGATTCATTAATAATCTCAATCTTGCACATCTAGCACGGTAAATTTTTGTAATTGCATTCTGAGGTAGAGTGGGAAAATACTTTTTCAATTTTGCAAGATTAGTGTTCATTTTCAAATGAGAATTGGAAGAGAGATTCAAAGAATTGCAGAAATGTATATACAGATATCAGTTATTGTGGGAAACTAAAAGAACCGACTTAAGTCATGGAGTACCGTTATCCGCCATTTGACCGGGGTGAGAGAAACTAGAAAAAATCACTCAAAAAGAAACATAAAAACAATATGAGAAAAATAAAATAATCAACCATTATCTACAAGATCATTCCAACTAGTTGATTCATTTTCACTAGGAAAATTATCAAAGTAAGCTTTCAAATGATGTCCATTTTCCTTAAAATCATTATCATTCATTGAATTCTCAATTCACAGGCCCCATAAGAATTCCTCCATCTTGGTCTTAGCTCTCTAAGGAATGCATAGAGTTGAGAATTATAAAACAAAACGTTTTTACCAGTATCAACTTTTTGACAATTTTCATAAGTTTTACAGAATGCATACGTGTTTTTGAACATGGTGGGCCAATAAAATCCATTTTGAAAGATTTTTGCAGCAGTCTTATTTGACGAGTGATTAGTACTTAAAAGTGCATTCTCTTTAAGGATTTATGTCATTAAATTCCCTAACAAAAGCATGTTTTATATTGACTGAAATTTGAAGAAGATTGTAACACTTATAATGACTTAAATTGTAGCATGAACACCATCAGATTAAAGCTTTTTCCTTTTTCATTAAAAGATAAAGCTAAAACATGGCTACAAAATATTAGGTCAGGATCCATTCATGCTTGGGATGAAATGCAAACTTTTTCAAAAGACAAATCACCACTTTTACTCAAAAACCAGGAGAAACATTTTACAAATATTGGGATAGATATAAAGACTTGCTTAATACCTGTCCTCATCATGGTTTTGAAACATGGAGATTAGTTTCACAATTTTATGAAGGGTTAACACCTAAAGATAGGCAAATGGTGGAATTGATGTGCAATGGAACTTTTGAAAATAAAGACCCTGATGAAGCAATGAAGTACCTAGACTTAGCTGAAAATGCTTAAAATTAGGACACCACAGGTACTTGTGAGGCACCAGGTAAAACTCAACCTCATACATCTAATGGAGGCATGTATAGCCTTAGGGAAGATCATGACCTTCAAGCCAAATTTGCATCTTTAGCTAGAAAAGTTGAGGCATTAGAATTAAAAAAAAGTGGTCAATTAAAATCTGTTCAAGAAATTGTGTGTCAAATTTGTGAAACCAATGAACACTCAACCAATGATTGTCCCACATTACCTTCTTTTAAGGAATGTCTCCATGAACAAGCCAATGCTTTAAATAGTTTCCAAAAATCAAGTCATAACTCGTACCCATAAACTTACAACCCTGGTTGGAGAAATCACCCAAATTTTAGTTGGAAAAGTGGTAACAATAATGCACAAACTTCACAGCCACCATTTCAAACACAACATAATTTTCAAAATTCTCATGGTTATGCACCTCTTTATATTTCCCCTCCTAAAAGAAATCTTGAGGAAACATTACATGCATTCATTGAAAAGTAAGAGACAATCAACACTCAAAATGCTCAAACCATGGCTGATTTGAAAGATACTTTCGCAAAGTTCACATCCGCTCTCAGTTTTGAGGAGAAAGGTAAGTTTCCATCTCAACCCTAGCAAAATCCCAAAGGGCAATACAATTCAAGTACAAGTAGTTCTGGAAGCCAATATTTGGATCAAGTCAAATCAGTCACTACTCTTCGTAGTGGTAAGGTTATTAAAAAACCTATTCTTGAACCTTGTGAAAAAGAAGATGAGTTAGTCTCCAAGGGTAAGGAAATGGTTGAACCTGATCATTGCAAGAAAGAGACTGATTTCCTACCAGCACTTTCATTTTCTCATGCCATGACCAAACAAAGGAAAGTCAATCACAATTCTGAAATCTTTGAAACTTTCAAACAGGTAAGGATTAATATACCTTTGCTATAGGCTATTAAACAGGTATCATCTTATGCTAAATTTTTTAAAGATCTATGCACTGTAAAGAGAAAATTGAATGTGAAAAAGAAAACCTTCTTAGCCGAACAAGGAAGTGCTATTCTTCAGAACAATAATGCTTTGAAATATAAAGACCCTGGTTGTCCTATAATTTCTTGCTTTATTGGAGAACATAAAATTGACAGAGCTTTACTTGTTCTTGGAGCTAGTGTGAATTTACTTCCATACTCAATTTTTCAAAGTCTCAATTTAGGTGAGTTAAAACCTACTTATGTAACTCTTTTACTTGCTGATAGATCTATAAAAAAGCCTAGAGAAATAATTGAAGATGTGCTAGTACAAGTTGATAAATTCATCTTTCTTGTGGATTTTATTGTCTTGGATACACAACCTGTTGAAGCATGCAATTCAATTCCTGTTATTTTAGGACGTCCATTTCTTGCAACTTCTAATGCATTGATTAATTGTAGGAATGGAGTGATGAAGTTATCTTTTGGAAACATGACATTAAAAATGAATGTTTTTAACATTTGCAAGCAACCTGGAGATGATAATGATTTACAGGTAGATTTTATTGAAAAAATAATTTATGATCAATTTGAAAATTCTTCCAATGAAACTCAGTTTAATGAATTTGAAGATTTGCTAATGGTTTGTTTTCAAGAAGAATCAAAGGCAAATATTTGGAGACCAAAAATTGAGGAATTGCCACCACGATCAATTGGGTCCATACCTTCAAGTGTTCAACCACCAAAACCTGATTTGAAGTCATTGCCATGTAATCTCAAATACTCATTTTTAAGAGAAAATGAAACTTTTCCACTAATAATTTCTTCCAAACTTAATGTTCATTAAGAAGGTAAGTTATTACAAACTCTTAAAATGCACAAAAATGCATTAGGATGGACCATAGCTGACATAAAAGGAATTAGTCCTTTGATTTGCACACACAAGATTTATTTGGAGGAAAATGCTAAACCCTCTAGAGAAATGCAATGAAGGTTTAATCCTAATATGAAAGAAGTAGTGAGGAATGAAGTCGTTAAACTTCTAGATAATGGAATCATTTATCCTATTTCTGATAGCAAATAGGTAAGTCCTACCCAAGTTATACCTAAAAAGTCTGGAGTTACTGTGATAACAAATGAGAAAAATAAGTTAATTCCAACGAGGACTATTACTGGTTGAAGCATGTGCATTGACTATAGGAAACGTAATTCAATGACTAGAAAAGATCACTTTCCTTTACCTTTCATGGGTCAAATTCTAGAAAGAGTTGCAGGTCATGAATTTTATTGTTTTCTAGATGGTTATTCAGGTTACAACCAAATTGAAATTGCATTTGAAGATCAAGAGAAAACTATTTTCACATGTCCATTTGGTACATTTGCATATGGAAGGATGCCTTTTGGATTATGTAATGCACCAGCCACGTTTCAAAGATGCATGCTTAGCATATTCAGTGATATGGTTGAATGTTTTCTTGAGATATTTATGGATGATTTTTCTGTTTTTGGTGATTCATTTGATAATTGTTTAACTAATTTGGAAAATGTTTTGAACAGGTGTGAAGAGAAGAATCTTGTGTTGAATTGGGAAAAATATCATTTTATGGTAACAAATGGCATTGTACTTGGTCACATTGTTTCATCAATAGGAATTGAGATTGATAAATCTAAAACTGAGCTAATTGTCAACTTGCCAACACCAAAATCTGTTAAAAATGTTAGATCATTTTTAGAACATGCTGGTTTTTATAGAAGGTTTTTCAAAGATTTTAGTATAATATCTAAACCATTGTGTAACCTTCTAACAAAGGATAATATTTTTGAATGGACTGAATATTGTGAAGAAGCCTTTGTTAAACTTAAAAACCTACTCACATCTGCTCCTATTATTCAACCTCCTGATTGGTCATTACCTTTTGAAATAATGTGTGATGCTAGTGATTATGCCGTGGGTGCTGTTTTAGGACAAAGAAAAGATAAGAAACCCTATGTCATTTACTATGCAAGTAAAACTTTAAATAGTGCTCAAATAAATTACACAACCACTGAAAAAGAATTACTTGTTACAGTATTTGTATATGAAAAATTCAGATCTTATCTTATTGGCTCACCTGTTATTGTTTTTAGTGATCATGCAGCGTTGAAATATCTTCTTTCTAAGAAGGATTCTAAAGCTAGATTGGTGCGGTGGATTTTGTTACTTCAAGAATTCGATATCACAATTAAGGATAAGAAAGGCACCAAAAATGTTGTCGCGGATCATTTGTCAAGATTGACAACTGATTCGAAATCTGACATCACACCAATCGATGACTACTTTCCTGATAAATCTTTACTTTCTGTCACTACAATGCCTTGGTTTGCTAATATTGTTAATTTTCTTGTTTCAGGACATTTGCCAACGCATTGGGGCACCCAAGACAAAAGAAAGTTCTTGAACGAAGTGAAGAACTTTTATTGGGATGACCCTTATTTATTCAAATATTCTCCTGATCAAATATTTCGAA
Organism: Populus ilicifolia; assembly: GCA_015708895.1. Lineage (NCBI taxonomy): Eukaryota > Viridiplantae > Streptophyta > Magnoliopsida > Malpighiales > Salicaceae > Populus > Populus ilicifolia. The sequence goes on from SRLM01000307.1 coordinate 36,993, forward strand.
GATGCATTCCCGACAATGAGGTAAGTAATGTCATTAAATTTTATCATTCTGAGGCATGTGGGGGTCATTTTTCGTAAAAAAAGACAGCCGCAAAAATCTTACAATGTGGATTTTATTGGCCCACCATGTTCAAGGACACGCATGCATTCTGCAAATCTTGTGAAAATTGTCAAAAGTTAGGATCTCTTTCAAAACATCACATGATGCCTTTAAGTACTATTCTTGTCATTGAAATCTTTGACTGTTGGGGTATAGATTTTATGGGTTCATTTCCTCCATCATTTGGTTTTGTGTACATATTAGTCGTAGTAGACTATGTTTCAAAATGGATAGAAGCAATTCCAAGTCGTAACAATGATAATAAAACAGTCATTAAGTTTTTGAAAGAAAACATTTTAAGTCAATTTGGAATCCCTCGGGCCATGATAAGTGATGGTGGAACACATTTCTGTAACAAGCCATTTGAGTCTTTAATGAAGAAATATGGAATCACACACAAAGTTGTCACCCCTTATCACCCCAGACAAATGGACAAGTAGAACTTGCTAATAGAGAGATCAAACAAATCTTGGAAAAAATAGTGAACCCTAATTGAAAGGACTGGTCTTTAAGACTTAATGATGCATTTTGGGCCTATCGAACTGCTTTTAAAACATCATTAGGTATGTCACCTTAAAGGTTAGTTTATGGAAAACCTTGTCATTTGCCTGTGGAACTTGAATACAAAGCTTATTGGGCTATTAAAGCTTTCAATTCAAACCTGGATAATGCTAGTCAACTGCGTAAGTTACAAATAAATGAGCTTGAAGAAATAAGAAATCATGCATATGAGAATTCAAAAATTTATAAAGTAAGAATCAAAGACTTTCATGATAAAAGAATCTTGAGAAAAACATTTGATGTTGGTTAAAAAGTTTTGCTTTATAATTCTCGACTCCATTTATTTCTTGGAAAGCTAAGATCAAGATGGAGCGGTCCATTTATTGTGAAACATGTATATCCTTATGGGGCCTTTGATATTGAGAATCCAAAGAATGGTAATGTTTTCAAGGTCAATGGACATCGTTTGAAAGCTTACTTTGATAATTTTCCTAGTGAAAATGAATCCATTGGTTTAAATGATCCTGTATATAAAGGTTGATTATTTTGTTTTTCTCATATTTTTTTTGTGTGACTTTTGTTTTGTTAGTCTTTCTCCAACCCCGGTCAAATGACGGATAACGGTACTCCGTGACTCTTAAGTCGGTTCTTTCAGTTTCCCATGATAATTGATATCTCTGTATATATTTGTTCAATTCCTTATTCCTTCTCTTTTCTTTACATCTCTTCTCCACTTCTCTTTAAAAACATAACAAAAATGGACACCACTCTTGAAAAATTAAAAAAGTATTTTTCTACTCTGCCTCGGAATGCGATTACAAAAATTTACCGTGATAGGCGTGAAAGATTGAGGTTGTTAATGAACCATAGAATTCCTAAAGATATTCACTGGATAATTGAAGCAAAGATCCAATTATGAGGTGAGTCTTCCAACTCTTTTATTTCATATATGCCTAGGACAGGTAAAAGTACTTTTGCAAAGAAACTTCGTGCAAAACAACTAAAAGTCTGTCACTGATGTGCTAGATGGACTTGTAATACAAAATGTCGTTCTTTAGGAATGGTATTTATAAACCGTAAAGATAAAATACAATTCATTAAGGATGGCTTGAGTAAGGAATCTTTAGATAATCTTCTATTAACTCTTGAGACGCATTCTAGTGGAGATGTGCATCGTGTAATTCATGATTTATGGCCTTATTTTCATAAAGAACATGATCGACTTAGTCTTGGGAATCTGACTGAAAAAGACCCTGTTTGCCAGTTTTTAAGAAAACTGGATGGGAAGCCTATCCCCGACCCATAAAGGGCGTTTAAGCTGTTCTTGGACGTAAAACCAAGGGAAAGCTGTGAGCCACACTCACAACTGCTTGTACATACATATTTGTTTTTATATATATATAATAATAATAAAATAATAATAATAATAAATAAATAAATAAATAAATAAGGAAGAAACAGAGAGAGAGTGAGACTTCAGCTAGCCTACATATAGGTGGTATGCTTTGCATTTTCAATTTTTCATCTATAAAATCTTCGCTTCCTTCCCATCATTTCTACTTAACCCATTCATTCAGCATATATAGAAGTGTGTAGAAATGGGGAGTTCTTCTGTTCCTAAAATAAAAACTATTTGTGTTTTTGGTGGATCTAGTCCTAGGAAAGAAAAAGAGTTTTTAGAATCAGCAAATCATCTTGGTCGAGTACTAGCTGAGAGAAAGATTCATTTAGTGTACGGGGGAGGCAGTCTTGGGTTAATGGGGGTGTTTCAATAGCTGCATTTGTAGGAGGCAGTCAAGTTTTGGGGGTTGTCCCCAAAGCTTTAGCCGAAAGGGACATCATTGGAAAAACAATTGGAGAGGAATTACAGGTCTCTACAATGTCTGATAGAATGAATACAATGTTTAACCATGCCGATGCCTTCATTGCCTTACCAGGTGGTCTGGGTACATTGGAAGAGATCTTTCATATTTCCTCTTGGTCCCAACTGAACATTCACCATAAACCTATAGGTTTGTTAAATGTTAATGGTTTTTATGATAATTTGTTATCTTTTCTTGATTAAGTTGTGGAACAGGAATTTCTAACATCTTCGGCACGATAAATAATAATCTCTGCTGTTACTGCTGAACAATTGATTGACCAACTACAATCTTTCATTCCTGTAATTGATCCCTCTATAAGTCAACTCAATTGGTCAAACATGAAACGCCATAAAAAGCTTAAATTGGATTTGAGCCTTAGTTTATGAAAAATTATGTCTTTTGATTTTATTAATAGCATAATATTTGTGTTTTGTTGTTTCTTATATTTGTTTTAGTGTGTTTCAAGTTTGTCAATAGTCACTGTTTCAAGTGATATCTTCTACACTCTATCTTTTTGCTTAGAACATTGAGGACAATGTCTCGTTTTGGTTGGGGGGAGGGTAGTAGTTGATATTAAAAAAAAATTATTATTTAGTAACTTTATTTTCTATTATTTCAACTATTTGCAAAACTATTGTTACTAGGATGATAGAGTAACGGAGGAACTTTAGTGACTCTTGAGGCGCATCTTAGTAAATATTCTTAACAAGGTCTATTATAATACTTCTTAAAATATTCAGGTTTACAAACTCTTGAATTGTTATCTCTAGATTCTATTTATATGCTCATCTAACAAGTATTTCTAAACCTTCATTTTCACACACACACTCGAACATATGATTGTGGGTTGCACATTGGATTATTACATTATTTGTGTTCTTTTATTAAAGGTAACAACTAAGGGAAAGGGATAATATATAATATGCAAAAAAAAACAAAAAAAAAACAATAAAAAAAAACAAAGTAGATAAGTTAGGTTTTGTAGCCTCCTTGACTTAAGCAAATAAGCCCGAAGGGGTGTTTGAACACCTAGTACCCTAAAGTCAACTGACTTGGGAGTTATTGGCCTAGTGCTTGTTATATGGGTTGAGAAGAAAGCTTAAGGGAATCAAACACTGCACTATCTACATATCAGTATTTGCAACCCGAGTTACTAAGCTCGTAGGGGTGTCTCAACACCTGATGCCTTAAGACCAACTGGTCTGGGAGTCATTAGCCGAAAGCTCGTTACATGGGTTCAGGATACATTATGCTATAAATTCTTGTTTATGCTCTAAAAAAAAAAAGATAACAATCCCAACCCAAGGAAGTTAACCTTAAGCATTAGAACAAAAATTTTGTTTTCTTCCATGAAAAGCTCCATAACTATGTTTTGATTTATTAAGCACCGAAAGAAGGTTTACTAATATCTTGTTTAAGAGGCAGATATATAAATTTAATGAGAGTTTGTTTATCTGGATAGATTAATAGAAGTTAAATGATGAATGTCTTGCTTTGTGGTATTTGCAAATTAGTTTTATATTTTAATGCTTTGATTACTAGGGACTAGTAATAAGCTGGTTGGGGGGTGTGATTAGTACTTATAAGTGCATTCTCATTAAGGATTTATGTCATTATATTGCACCTAAAGTATCATTAAATTCCCTAACAAAAGCATGTTTTATATTAGCAAGTCTAAAAATATAATATACCTTTAATTCATGGTAAATGTCCATCCTAAATGCAGGTCTATCACATAAATAAAAGGATTGATTGATGAGTTTAAGGATTGAAATTGAATTGATAAAAAGAAGGTCAAACTTAGCAAAGTGTTGCTGGTGCATTCCAAACTCGAACACCGTTCAGTAATTTGATCATATCTAGAGCTGTAGATATCAGATTTAGGTCCATTTTATAGCAATGGAAAGGTAAGACATAGACCTACAACTTGTATATGGATTTAAAGACCCAGTTCTGCCATTTTCAAGCTCAAATCTTAGCAACAACGAAGACGTCAGAAGCTATCCTGCAGCTCAAACACTATTCGGTTTTCAGCTCATATCTTGAGTTCTAGAAGTCCAAATAAGCTCTGGTTTTTTTTTTATGGAAAGCTGAGATAATTTCCCATAACTTCCACAATTCAGTTGGCTATAATTCTAATATGAGCAATGATGTTTTGGCCAACCAACAATATAAAAAATCAGCCCATAATATAAAAAAAACAGCAGCCATTAATGTCAAAAACCAGCCACCAAATCAATGGATGCCCACCAATTCTTCAATCAATAGTTCTGAAACTTAGCCTATAAAAGGAGGCATTGTCCACGTATTTGGTCATATTAATTTTCAGATCAAAGTTATCTTCTTGCTTTCTCTCTACATCTTTGTAATGTTCAAGTTTTCTTTTATGCTATAGTAATCTCTTGTTTATGCTCTTTCATTTCCTTTCCTATACTTAGTTAGCTTATATTTTGTTCATGTTCTTATATTGTTTATTTATGTTTTTTTCCTTCTTAATGTTTAGCTAAGTTAATTATGTCAAGGTGAAAAGGTTTCTCTAACGGTGTTAGAATAGGTATAATATAAACTCAACATGAGCTTTAAATGTTTATATCCAAGAGAGATTGTTATTAACATGTTTTATCTTTTTATCTTACTAATTCTTAATACCTTGCTTATTAAATGGTTAATTTAAATTTGTGTTGTATAATATTTGGTACATCAAATGCTTGATCCTTCATAGTTTTCAGCCGACATCGTTATTATGATAGAAACTTGATTTGTTGTTAACATAAACTAGCAACATGAATGCTTGACGATATTTATAAGTATGGTATTACTTAGATAAGATAATTAATATGATCATGTTAGTAATTTATAATGAGCTAATAACGACAAATCATCCGATTAAAACCTCCTTTGTGTGTGGTTTCTAGTTGAGTAATAAAAGGAGTTTATATTATATTTATTTGAAATACCATTAGTGAATCCTATAACCTTGACATATGTTTTGTTATTGTTTAATCCTTACATCAATATCACATCCTAAAACTTTCTTAAACTCTTTTTCTATTATTATTCTCTTTAATTTTTTTTTATTTGTAATTTATATAATTCACCTCCTTGTGGTTCGACCCCGGTCTTCCCGGGTTATTTTACTTTGACACTCCTGCACTTGGGATAAGACATCAACTCTTTGATCGTGTCAATGAGAAATCACTTCCACATGCTTTAGAATGACAAAGTTCAGTGACACTACTTACCTCACTTCGTTCAAAAACTTTTCTTTGTCTTTGGTACTCCAATCAGCTGGCAAATCTTCTAAAGCAAGAAAATTAATATTTTTATTATACCAAGGCATTGAAATAAGAGAAAGTAAGGATTTGTTAGGAAAGTAATTATCAATTGGTGTGATGTCAGATGTCGAATCTGTTGTCACTGTTGACAAAAGATTCACATCAATATTTTTTATGCTTTTTTCATCCGTGATTTCTTCCTCAGAATAGATCATTTGCAAATCTTCCGATTCATCCAACTCATTTTTACTTAAAGTAGATTCAAGTTGATCATAAACTAATTCGTCAATATGATCTACTTCTTGTAAATCATTATCATCTCTAGGTTGCTTGCAAATGTTGAAAATATTCATCTCCAATGTCATGTTTCCAAATGATAGCTTCATCAGTCTATTCCTACAATTAATTAATGCGTTAGAAGTTGTAAGAAACAGACGTCCTAAAATAACAGAAAATGAATTACATGCCTCAACAGGTTGTGTGTCCAAAACAATAAAATCCACAGGATAAATGAATTTATCGACTTGTACTAACATATCTTTAATTATTCCTCAAGGCACTTTTACAGATCTATCGGCATATAAAAGAGTTATAGAAGTTGGTTTTCACTCACCTAGATTGAGACTCTAAAAAACTGAATATGAAAGTAAATTCACACTAGCACCAAGATCAAGTAAGGCTCTTTCAATTTTATGCTCTTCAATAAAGCAAGAAATTATAGGACAACCAGGGTCTTTATATTTTAAAGCATTATTGTTCTGAAGAATGGCACTTACTTGTTCGGCTAGAAAGACTTTCTTTTTCACATTCAGTTTCCTCTTCACAGTGCATAGATCTTTCAAAAATTTAGCATAGGAAGGAATCTGTTTAATAGCATCCAGCAAAGGTATATTGATTCTTACTTGTTTGAAAGTTTCAAAAATTTCAGAGTTGTGATTGACTTTCCTTTTTTTGGTCATGGCTTGAGGAAATGGAAGTGCTGGTGGAGAATCAGTCTTTTCTTTGTAATTTTCAGGTTCAACATCTTTCTTACCCTCAGAGATTGAATCATCATCTTTCTCATAAGGTTCAAGAGAGGGGTTTTCAATAACCTTACCACTGCGAAGAGTAGTGACTAATTTGACTAGATCTATGTGTTGGCTTGCGAAACTACTTGCATTTGCATTGTATTGCCCCTTGGGATTTTATTGTGGTTGAGATGGAAACTTACCTTTCTCTTGGAAACTGAGAGCAAATGTTAATTTTGCAAGAGTATCTTTAAAATCTATCATGTTTTGAGCAAGTTGAGTATTGATTGTCTCTTGCTTTTCCATGAATGCATGCAATGTTTCCTCAAAATTTCTTCTAGAAGGTGGAACATAAGGAGGTGCATATTCATGAGAATTTTGGAAATTATAGTGTGCTTGAAATGGTGGTTGTGAAGTTTGTGCATTGTTGTTCTCACTCTTCCAACTAAAATTTGGATGATTTCTCCAACCAGGGTTGTATGTTTGTGAGTATGGGTTATGGTTGGCCCTTTGGAAACTGTTTAAAGCATGGGCTTGTTCATGGAGACATTCCTTAAAAAAAAGCAAGGTTGGACAGTTATCGGTTGAGTGTTCATTTGTTTCACATATTTGACATGCAATGTTTTCAACAGATTTTAATTGACCACTCTTTTTCAATTCTAGTGCCTTGACTTTTCTAGCTAAAGATGCAAACTTGGCTTGAAGGTCATAATCTTCCCTAAGGTTGTACATACCTCCACTAGATGTATAAGGTTGAGTTTTACTCGGTGCCTCATAAGTACCCGCGGTGTCCCAATTTTAAGCATTTTCAACTAACAAGTCTAAGTACTCCATTGCTTCATCAGGGTCTTTATTTTTAAAAGTTCCATTGCACATCAATTCAACCATTTGCCTATCTTTAGGTGTTAACCCTTCATAAAAATGTGAAACCAATCTCCATGTTTCAAAACCATGATGAGGGAAAGTACTAAGTAAGTCTCGATACTTATCCCAATATTGGTAAAATGTTTCTCCTGATTTTTGAGTGAAAGTGGTGATTTGTCTTTTGAAAGAGTTTGTTCTATGAGATGGGAAAAACTTCTTTAAAAACTGTTGTTTCATTTCATCCCAAGCATGAATGGATCCTAGTCTCAAATTTTATAGCCATGTTTTAGCTTTATCTTTTAATGAAAAAGGAAAAGGCTTTAATCTGATGGTGTTCATGCTATAATTTAGATTATTATATGTGTTACAGACCTCCTCAAATTCCCTTAAATGCAAGTATGGATTTTCCAATTCTAAACCATGAAAAGAAGATAAAGGTTGAATAATGCCTGGCTTAAAATTAAAATGAGATACATCGGGAGGAAAAACTATGCATGATGGTACACTTCTTCTTGTTGGATTCATGTGGTCTCTAAGTGTTCTAGCACGATTATTCTCATTATTCTCATTATGAAGTGATTGATTATCTTCTTCAGCTATATTTTCTAAAAATGATGAGAATACCTTACAAAGTCTACCACTTGATGTATGTGACCACACTCATGCACGTGTAGGAATAGAATAAAAAAAAAGGAAAACAAAAGAAGAAAAAACAAACAAAGTTATATACAAGAAAAGTGAAAAGTGAAAATAAAATAAATATTATAATTTATACAAATCTTACTTCCCTAGCAACGACGCCAAAAACTTGACACGACAAAAAGATTGATGTCTTCTTTCAAGTGCAGGAGTGTCGAAGTAATAAATAACTCGACAAGACCGGGGTCGAACCACAAGGAGGTTATTATACAAATTATAAATAACAACAATACAATAATAACAATAACAACAATAATAGTAATAACAGCAATAATAATAATAATAATAATAATAATAATAATAATAATTAAAGAAAGAGAAGAAGAAGAAGAAGATGATGATGATGATGAGAACTTGGAGATAGAACATTAATGTAAGGATTAAGCAGTGATAATATCAAATGTCAAGGTTAGAGGTTCCACTAATGGTATGTCAAACAAGTATAGTATAAACTCGTATTGTTCAATTAGAAACCACACATAAAGGAGGTTCCAATCAAATTATAGATTGTTAACATGATTACATTAGTCATCTTATTCAATTAATGCTAATACTTGTAAATTTCGTCAAGCATTCATGATTATAACTTATGTTAACAACAAATCAAGTTCCTTTCATAGCTCAGGTGTTGGTTATACCATACAGTATGGGCTATGAAAGTGCCAAGCATTTGTTGTACCAATTGTTGTACAACATAAATCAAGATTAATCATTTAACAAGCAAAGTATTAAAGAGTGAATAAGATAACAAATATAAAACATGTTAGTATCAAACATTAAAGTCCATATTAAGTTTATACCATACTTATTCTTACACCATTAGTGTAACTTTTTCACCGTGATATAATTAACTTAGCTAGACATAATGAAAGAAAGAAAAATAGATAAACAAAATAAGAACATAAATAAGATAAGAGTTAACAAAGCAAAGGAAAGGAAATGAAAGGCATAAACTTGATATTAATGAAAACAAAGCATAAAGAATACAAAGAGAGAAAACAAGAGCATGATCTTGATCTAGACACCAAAATGCCTAAATCCATGGCAAATGCCCCCTTTTATAGGCCAAAATTGGGAACTATTGATTTGATGACTAATTGATGAGTAGGTGGTCAACCCTTGACTTGGTGACAATCCTTATCTTCTCTTTTCTGCCCAAAACGTCATTGATGACATCAAAATTAAAGCCACTTGAAACATGAAATTTCTAGAAAAATTNAAGAAAAATAGATAAACAAAATAAGAACATAAATAAGATAAGAGTTAACAAAGCAAAGGAAAGGAAATGAAAGGCATAAACTTGATATTAATGAAAACAAAGCATAAAGAATACAAAGAGAGAAAACAAGAGCATGATCTTGATCTAGACACCAAAATGCCTAAATCCATGGCAAATGCCCCCTTTTATAGGCCAAAATTGGGAACTATTGATTTGATGACTAATTGATGAGTAGGTGGTCAACCCTTGACTTGGTGACAATCCTTATCTTCTCTTTTCTGCCCAAAACGTCATTGATGACATCAAAATTAAAGCCACTTGAAACATGAAATTTCTAGAAAATTGTCTCAGCTTTCTTGTGTAAAACATTCAGCTCATTTCGACTTTTAGAACTCCAGATATGGCCAAAATACTAAACAGTGCTCGGGTTAGAGGACAGATTCGGGCTTCTTTGTTGTTACAATAATTTGGACTTGAAAATGGCCTTTTTAGATCTTGGGCTCCATATGAAAGTTATAGGCCTATGTCTTACCTTTCTAGCCATATAAAGTAGACCTAAATCTTAGATCTATAGCTCTAGATATGACCCAATTACCGAACAATGTTCTGGTTTGGATTGCACCGACATCTCTTTGCTAAGTTTGATCATCTCTTTACCTTTGCAATTGAAGTTCTTAAAGTCATCAATCAATCCTTTCATTTATGTGATAGGTCTGCATTTAAAATGGAAATTTACCACAAATTAAAGGTATCTTATATTATTAGATAGATTATTATAAAATGTATTTTAGTTAAGGAGTTATTGATACTTGAATTGCAAAATGATGATATAAAACCATGATAAAAATGCATTTTTGAGTACTAATCACTAACAATCTAAACAAATACATCTTTAACAACATAAATTATGATTCACTAACCAAAACCAATCATTTTGACATTTACAATCTTTCTCTTTGGCTAATTTATGACAAAACATAATAAGGATTAATTGTCATACAGGTAGTTCAAATAGTTAGATTATAAACAGATACTTCTTACAAGTATAATCGACACAGTGAAGCATAAGAACAATTAATAATATTTATGCAATAGCATCCTAATAAATCATAACATATTTCATGCAATCAGTTCATAACATACTTAAAGAATACTCCAACAACATGTTGCATCCTAGTAGTTCATAATATGTGACACGACTAAATAAAGATGACTTTGAGATATAAAATTAATGTAAAGATTAAATAATGATAAAAATAATTGTTAAGGTTAGATGATCTACTAATGGTATTTCAAGCAAGTATAATATAAAGTCTTTTTATTATTCAAATGGAAATCAAACACAAAAAAGGTTATCTTATTTGAATAATGCTAATACTTCTAAATTGTTTCAAGTATACATGATTATAATTTATGTTAACAACAAATCATGTTCTTTTTATAGCACAGGTGTCAGTTATACCATACGATTGGGCTATGAAAGTATCAAGTATTTGTTGTACTAAGGGTTATACAACATAAATCTAGATTAACTATTTAACAAGCAAAGTATTAAAAATGAGAAATATAACAAATACAAAATATGTTAGTATTAAATATTAAAGTCCATGTTGAGTTTACACTATAGTTATTCTTATATTATTAATGAACCTTTTCACTTTCATGTAATAAACTTAGTTAAATATAATGAAAAATAGAAACATAAATAAATAAAAAGATAACATAATTATAAAAATATAGTAAAGAAAATAAAAGGCATAAATAAGAGATTAATGAAAGCAAAATTTAAGCATTACAAAAATATAAAGAAAAAGTAAGAACATGATCTTGATTTTAAAACCAAGATATCTAAATGTATGGCAAATGCCTCTTTTTATAGACCAAAATTTAGAACTATTGATTTGTTGATAAATTGTTGAGTGGGTAGCAATATTTTGACTTGGTGACAATCCTTATCTTATAGTCTAAACAAAACATCATTGCTAACATTAGAATTTGAATATATTATTTTCATAAAGGTTCTGGGAAATTTTCTCAGCATTCTAACAAAAAAAATAAGGTCATTTCAACTTCTAGAACTCGAGATATGGGCTGAATAATGAACAGTATCTGAACTGCAGGACATATTCAAACTTCTCTTTTAATGCTAAGATTTGAACTTCTAAATGGCAGAATTGAGTTTTGGACAATCATAAATATTTTAAGCCTATATATTAGTTTTCTACCCATATAAACTAAACTAAAACCCAAGATCTACAACTTCAAATATGACTCAATGATTGAACAGTGTTCCAATTTAGACTGAACCATCATCTCTTTTCTAAACTTAGCCATCTCTTTGTTTTCTCAATTTTAATAGTTAAACTTATCAATCATTCATTTTATTTATGTGATAAGCCTGCATTTAAGATGAATATTTAGCATAAATTAAAGGTATCTTATATTTATTAGAGATATTATTATAAAACATGTTATAGTTAAGGAGTTATTGATACTTCAAATGCAAAACGATGAAATAAAACCTTGATAAAAATGCATTTTTAAGTATTAATCACACACCCCCTGTCAACTTATTATTACGTCCTAATAATCAAAGCTTTAAAATAAAAAAATAATTTGCAAGTTCCATAAAACAAGGCTTTCATCATTCAACTTTCATTAATTTATCCAAATTAACGAACTCTCATAAAATTTATATATTTACTCAATATCTCATTACCAAAATATTAATAAACCTTTCTTTTTATGTACTCAATATATAAAAATATAGATAATGAGGCTTTTATTGGAAGAAAAGAATATTTTGTTCTAATGTTTAAGGTTAACTTTCTTGGCTTTTATTGGAAGAAAAGATTATTCTGTTCTAATGTTTAAGGTTAACTTTCTTGGGTTGTGATTATTATTTTTCATAATTTGTTTTTATTTTTATATATATAGCACAATGCATTTTTAACCTATGTAACGAGTTTTTGGCAAATGACTCCCACACCAGTTGATCTTAGGGTATTAGATATTAAGACACTCCTACGAGCTTAGTAACTCGGGTTGCAGATACTGATACATAAATAGTACAATATTTGATTCTCTTAAACTTTTCTCCTTAACTCATGTAATAAGCATTGGACCACTAACTCTCAAGTCAATTGACTTTGGGGCATTAGGTGTTGAAACAACTTTTTGAGGTTAATTGTTTAAGTTAGGGAAGCTGTGATACCAAACTTATCTATATTTTTGTTATCATTAATTTTTTTTATAGATTATATACTATCCTTTTCTTTTAAATGTTACCTTTAACAAAAGAATATAAATAATATAATAATCAAATGTGCAACCCATAATTATATGTTAAAGTATGTGTATGGAAAAAAAAGTTTAAAAATATTTATTAAATAATTATATGAGCAGAATTAATTGATAATAATACGAGAGTTTGTAAACCTGAATATTTCAAGAAGTATTTTGATACACCTTGTTAGGAATGTTTACTAATATGCATCTCAAAAGCCTTTTTAACAAAAAAACTTCTTTATTCTATCATTCTAGTAACAACAGTTTTGCAAATAGTTTATGAAATAGAAAACATAGTTTTTTTTTTAATATCAACTACTATCCTTTCCCCCAACCAAAACAAAGCATTGTACTCAATATCCTAAGATAGAAAGATAGAGTATAGAAGACATCACTTGAAACAACAAATATTGATAAACTTAAAACGCACTTAAACAAATATAAGAAATAAAAAAAATGTTATTAATAAAACCAAAAGACATAAGTTTTTACAAACTAAGACTCAAATCCAATCTCAGCTTTATATGGTTTTTCATAGTTGACAAATTTATGGGACTCATGGAGGGATCAATTACAGGGATAAAATATTGTAGTTGGTTAATCAATTATTCAATAGTAGTAGCAAAGATTATAATTTGTCATGCCGAAGATATTAGAAATATATATTCCACTTCTTGATCAAGAAAAGACAACAATTTATCATAAAAATAGTTTGATGACTTGAGGAACCTGTCATCTTTACTGTTATTGCACATAATAACTAGCTAATTATAATTTTTAGGTCGATGCTAGCTCATTTTTATTTTAGGCCGGGGCTAGCCCATTCCAATTAAAAAAATAAATAAAAAGAAAGCATTAATAATTTTCTCATGTTTTTTTTTCATTTTTGGTTAATACCAATTTATATTTTTACATCATAAAAATACAAATATAGTATTAAAATATCCTGTTTTTGTCAATTTTGAAATATAGATTTTGAACAAATATTTTTTATGCATACAATCATGTGTTTTAAAGCTAAAAAATCATATTAAATTTCTTTATACACAAAAAATAATAATAATATTTTAGCATACATTTGGCCTTTAATAATTTTTAATAATCAATTTATTAAAGTCAAGAGAACATTGGCTAAAATTTCAAAAAAAACAAAAATTTTATTTTGTTTTGTCTTTTAGTATTCGATGTACGACATTATATGTAATACGTATTCTGAATATTAAAATATTTTTTTAGATGCTTAAACAGTTAAGTTTTTTCCATGAAGATAAGAACCTCCTTATTAACGATGACTTTTCTTGAACTTTAGTCAGATCAACAATTAAAAACCAGAACAAGACCATTGTTTTTTATTAGATAACAAAACAATGCAGCTTACTTTAGATAGGATGAATTTGGGGTACTAATACTTTCTTTTACGCAACGAGTCTTCGTACCCGATCTCTGAGACTAGTTAGGGTTCGTAATGACTAGAATATTAGCTGGCGACTCTATTCCAATTGTCCATTAATGAAGACAAGAATTTCTTATCTTTTCATATTTGCTAGATAGACCTGTAAATTTTTCTTAAAGGTGGATGATCACTGCGCGTCGTACACATGAGATAAGTTGAATAATGCCCAACTGAAAGTTGAAGTGAGATGTATCAGGGGGGGAAACTATCATGAGGGTGCACTTGTTCTTGTAAAATTTATGTGGTCTCTAAGTGTTCTAACTAGATTATTCTAATTATGAAATGACTAGTCATCTTTTTTTGCTATATTTTCTGAAAATAATAAAGATACCTACAAAATCTACCACTTAATGTATGTGACCAAATTTTCATACATGTATAGAAAGAGAATAACATTTAAGAAAAGAAAAGGAAAAAAAAAACAAAGGAAACAAAAGTTATATAAAAGAAAAGTGAAAAGTAAAAATAAAATAAATATTATAATTTATATAAGAATTACCTCCCTAGCAACGGCGTAAAAAACTTGATGGGACCAAAAGATTAATGTCTTCTTCCAGGTGCAAGAGTGTCAAAGTAATAAATAACCTAGCAAAACTAGGATCAAACTGCAGAGAGGTTATATAATCAGTTTATAGGAGGAATGTCTGAATACAATATCATCAACACCCTCCAACAAATGACTGTGGCAGTAAATGCCTACAAAACCCAAACAAGAACTCCAAACAAAGCTATTGTTGAACTCTTTATTGTTGGTTTCTCCAGACAATTAAAAGGATGGTGGGATTATCATCTCACTAAGACTGATCACCTCCATATCTTAAATTCCTTCCAAACATATGAGGACCAAACACCCATCCTTGACCCATCTGGAAACATTATCCAAGACGTTGCCTCCACCCTTATTCTTACAATCTCTTTATATTTTGTCGGAGACCCTTCCCATTTGAAAGACAAAAATGTTGAACTCCTTTCCAATCTTAGGTGCAAGAAACTTAGTGACTTTCAATGGTATAAAAACACCTTCCTTACCCTATTCATGCTTAGGAAAGATTCAAACCAACCCTTTTGGAAGAAAAATTCATTACTGGCCTACCTATTCTACTAGGAGAAAAGGTCAGAAACAAAATCAAAGATACCTTTACAACAAAAACCATACCTTATGACCAACTCACATATGGTGAACTTGTTAGCTTTACCCAAAAAGAAGGTCTTAAGATCTGTCAGGATCTTAAACTCTAGAAGCATCTAAAATGGAAAATGAAACGCACCAAACAAGAACTTGGTAGTTTCTGTAACTAGTTCAACCTCTCCACCAAAAAATCCTTTTGTAGTGGAAACTGTTCACAACACAAAAAATATCCGAGCCATAAACCTCCTTTTAGACGACCAACCCATACAAACCAACGACAGTTTTATTCCAAATCCGAACAACCTTACTATAAAAAGCCCTACAAATTTACCAAGCCTCAAAAACCTTTCCAATCAAAACCCAAAATAAAATTTGACCCCAAAACCATTATCTATTATAAATGTAACCAAAAAGGTCATACATCCTGTTTCTGCAAGGTCAATACCAAAACTTCATGAACTCCACATAGATAAAGAGACCATCAACCAAATACAAAACCTATACATTGACGCTACAAACACTGATCACTCTCCTTCCGACACTTCTAAAGAAGAATTTCAAATTGATGAAATAGCAAGTACTAGTGCTACTTCAGATACCTCTACAAATTTCAAGCAAATCAACATCTTAACCCAAGATCAAGAATTCATTCTTAAGGCAATCAAAGGACTTGATGATCCTTAAATTAAAAAAACCTACTTGGAAAATTTATTGAAAAACTTCAACTAACTAGAGAACCTCCCATCATCACAACTTTCACACCGCTCTACATTACCCTCCACCAGCACCAATACCTATAACCTTACAAAAATCCTTAACAAAAAGAAATCCAAAACACAATTACTCTTCTAGAGTGACATTCTGAGATAAAAACGCTCAAATCTGAATTACAATCTCTTAAACAAGCCCAACAAAAAGACTCTACCATACTACAACATCTTCTCTTAAAAATAAAAAACTAGTCTGATACTAAAGACCAAACCATTGAATCTCATGCTTTACCACATACACTTACCAATATTGAGCATATTCAAAATGATTTCTTAATGTCTTAACACAAATATCTTTAAAAAAATATCTAATTAGAATTACTCTTACTTTTTCAGACGATTTCAAACTTGACACTATTGTTTTATTTGACACATATGCAGATTTAAACTACATCAAAGAACGAGTGGTCCCAAAATAATTTTTACAAAATACTTCTGAAAAACTCTCTGCTGCTAATAACTCAAAATTACATATTGCGGGTAAAACCCAAGTCTCTGTTTTCAATAAAGGCATTTCTCTTAAAATATTTTTTGTTGTTACTAAAGATATTAATCATACCATCATTCTTGACACTCCATTTATTGACATGATCACTTCATATCAAGCACATCATAATTGTATTACTTTCAAAATTAACAACTCCAAACTTTTTTTCCCATTCTTAGAGAAGTCCAAGACTAGAAATTTAAATTTAATTAAAGCATGCTCCATACATACTTATCATCTCAATGCACTAATTCATGGAAAACAGTTCCATCTACATGATATACAAAACCATGTTTCTTTTTGCCGCATAACTAAACAACTCCAACACCCTGATTTACATTAAAAAATCATTGATTTACAAAATAAGATTAAACAATAAATCTGTTCTGACTTACCTAATGCTTTTTGGAAAAGAAAACAACACATCATTGATCTTCCATATGAAGATACTTTTTTAGAAAAATTAATACCCACAAAAGCATGACCTATACAAATGAATGCTAATTTAGAACAGCGTTGCAGACTTGAGATCCACGATCTCAAGTCTAAAGGCCTTATCCAAAAGTCTCGATCACCTTGGTCGTGTGCAGTGTTTTATGTAAACAAAAACTCTAAAATCGAAAGAGGCACACCAAGACTTGTGATCAATTATAACCCCTAAATTCTGCTCTCAAATGGATCAGATATCCAATCTCCAACAAAAACGTTTTGCTACAAAAATTGTATTTTGCATTCATATTTTCTACATTCGATATGAAATCTAGATTCTGGCAAATCTAGATTGATCCCAAAGATAGATACAAAATTGCTTTCACGGTTCCTTTTGGCCAATACGAATGGAATGTTATATCATTTGGACTAAAAAATGCTTCTTTTGAATTTCAATGCATCCTGAATGATATATTTAATGCACACTTAAAATTTTGCATTTTTATATTGATGATGTTCTTATTTTTTCACATTCTATAGATCAATATTTTAAACATCTACATGTTTACTTTCACACTACAAAACAAAATGGTTTAGTTATTTTAAAACAAAAATCTCCCTCTTCAAAACTCGTGTCCGTTTCCTACGCCATTATATATCCCAAGGCACGTAACACCAATAGAGAGGTCCCTTACCTTTACCAACAAATTTCCCGATAAGATCACCGATAAAACCCAATTACAAAGGTTCTTAAGCAATCTTAATTATGTTCTAGACTACTACCTTTACATGACAAATTAAAAACAAATCTCATAACTTGGTCCGACCTCCATACCAACCTAGTCAAGGAGATTAAGAAGCAAGTTCAGACCATTCCCCTCCATTTAGCCAACCTGTTAGCCCTTAAGATAGGTGAGACTGATGCCTCTAACATAGGTTATGGCGGCATTCTCAAACAAATTTAAAATGACAAGGAACAAATCCTTCAATACACATCTGCTCACTAGAATGACTGCTAGAAAATTACTCTATTATAAAAAAGGAGATCCTTTTAATTGTTCTTTGTATTACAAAATTTTAAAGTGATTTACTCAATCAAAAATTTCTTTTACGAGTTGACTACAAATCCATAAAAACAATTCTATAAAAAATTATCCAAAATCTTGTTTCCAAACAGATTTTTGCCAGATGGCAAGCCATTTTAAGCATTTTTTTTATTTTGATATTGTCTACATTAAAGGAGATTCAAATTCCATTCCTGATTTCCTAACCCGTGAATTTCTTCAAAACAAGTTTTAATGCCTCCCAAAGCAAAGGCCAAAGACAAGGGAAAAGCCCCTCAAACCTTGCCTACAAAACTCATGTCCTCAGTCATCATAGCTGCTAAACTAATCAAATCCTGGTATGAGGTAGTAATTGAAGAAGAAGACACTACCAAACCCCAACAGGCACAAACCGACGCAGTTCAACAATGGATTGACACTATATCTAAATCACTAGAATTACTCATGGCATTACAAAAAGTGCCTCAACAGACATCCGGCGACTCCGTATCTCAAACAGGTACTATTTCAAAACCATTTTCAAAACCTCAAGGAGGCATTTCTACTTCAAAACCCCTCCTTTCTTTACAACAAGCCAGCTTTCCAAAAACAAAATCCAAATATATTTTCCAAACTACTTTCCAAAATATCTTAACTATGGAAGAAGGATTTTATATGAAAACCCTTCCATTACTACATCAAAAATTTTCCCCTCCATCTGACACTACAAACCTTGGAATTTAGCCAAACCACAATCCTATTATGCCACAATCCTTGAAATCACTAATTCCATCAAATTCAACCACTTCAAAATTCATTCTAGCCATACTGAACTGGCATATTCTACATGTATTATTCAAAAAGTCATTCACCCTAAAGATTGGGGCAACCATTACATCAACCCCTTTCTTTCCCCATAAACTTCCATACAAACCTCCAAGAATTTAATACATGCTATACATATTAGGATTATCAATAGGCATGGTTCAATACCTTCCTCCTACAAAATCCAAACCATAGTCATTCTTGGCTTTTCTACTTCTATAATGACATGGACACTACAAACCTCCCCCTCTAGTTCCTTCAATGGTGGGACTACTATGGTTGTCATGTTAACTACCTCAAAGACCATCCTCTAGTTCAAAACAGCTACCTATATTTTAAAAATAATTTTTAACCAACTCCTTTCAAAAGAAAATTATCTTCTCTACTCATTTTCTGTACAAACTTTTTTGTAAGGGGTTGCTTTTACAGTCTGGTTATTGTGGGTTATTTGGATATTTCACAAGGGTGGATGTTCAGACTCAACTGTAGGTCCACTAATGAGATTCCATACAGGTGTTTTTTATTGAGATGTGACTGGACATGCATGTTTAATTGATGCAAAAGGATATGCAATGTGATGTTTAGATGCATAATACAATTGGAACTAATCAAAGAATAGAATCTGTACTTGGTATATCTTAATGAAATTGTAAAATTGGTTTTGGATTTCACTTCTATGCTGAAGAAATTTCTAAAAAACCAAATTCCTTTTTCGGAGTTAGAGTCTGAATAAAATTCTTTTTTAAAGAGACTTTTATCAAAAACAAAATTTATTTCTGAAGTCAAGACATTTAGCTCATTTTTTATATTCTCAGTAATGGCTGAAAAGGTTGGTGAAGTTGGAGAAGATGGTTGTTCAGGGTTGGTATAGATAGGTTTTGGTATATTTATAGTATAATCTGCATTTCGGAAGCTAGGAGAAGGGATATCGGATATAGACTTTCTTGAAGAGTTTTCGTGATAAGGGATATTAATGGTAGAAGGGATTTTTGTGATTTTTCTTAGATCTATTATATTAGAAGAGGAAGAGGCTTTTGAGAATCTGGAACTTATAGAGTGATGATGGAAAGATAGTTTGACTTTGCCATTAGTAAATTGGGTAATGTTTTTTATTTGGACATTGGGCTAAGGTGGTTGAGGGATTTTTGGTGGTGCTGCACCTTCAAGGATCCAGTCTTCTAAAAGAGATATGTCTTTCCATCAGATGGCTTTTGGAATAACAGTGTTTGAGCGAGATAAATTAGTTTGTAGGAGAGGTGTTTCTCCTTTTTTAGAATGAAACTTATGTTTACTGGCAAAGGTTGAGAACATGGCTTTATAGTGTATTTTGAATATGAGAGCAACAGGTATAGAACCTTCAAGCATGTCATAATTATGGGTTTTTATTTGGAGTAGCATACTCTATAAAATATTCTTGTCTTTGAGAGATATGGTTATGTTTAGATAGGAGTCGAAAGATACTGGGCTGCTATAAGGGCTAGACTCAATGGAACTAAGGAGAGAGTTTTGAAAGTTTTGAAATCTAGCATCTTGGAGGAAAGCAAGGATGAAGGTGTTTAGACCTTCTTTTGTAAGGGGTTTTATTCCGACTTGGACAAGGCTAACATAAATGTATTTATAGTTTCTGGCTAAATGTTTCTGTAAAGACTTCTGAGAGAGGAGTTGTATAGTTTCAAAGAGTTTTGTGAGCTGAATATCGCGTTCCTTAGTTTTGATAGTGAAATCTATTTTGAAAATATCATATTTAGATTTTTGGTAAATCTGGGTTTGAGAAATTTTTGGGATTTTCCAGTCATCAATGTTTTTTGTAAAGTCTTCAATTGTTATTTCTTCACTTTGTATAATTTTCCTGCTTTCAAAAGATTCAAAAGTAGAGGAGGCTGAAGTAGAGGTACTTCTATGGAAAACAGAATCCATGGAGAAGAAAGATAAACTAGGAAACAGGATGCAAATTATATGGATTTGTTACCCTAAAACGTTAACGGGACTTACACCATTCAGTTGCATTCACCTATTATCTAATGGTCTCTATTTTCTCTAAGTAAATTGTTTTCTATGATACTAATTCTACCTAGATCCTAAAAGGCTCTGATACCAGTTAACATATACAGTACGTAGTGGTGTTATACCTAAGAATGATCTTAAAAGATCAGGTCATAGGTTTTCAGCCTATATACTCAGTTAACATAGACAATACGTTGCGTTGTTATACCTGAGAATGATCTTAAAAGATCGGGTTATAGGTTTCCAGTATATATACTGAGTTTATAAAACCATAAATAAGATATGAAAATAAAAATAAACTTTAAAAAATATAAATTACAAACAAATTTCTTTATCCTTTCAATTTTAGTTTTTAAATTCATTAATCAATCCTTTCATTTATGTGATAGGTCTGCATTTAAAATAAACATTTACCATAAATTAAAGGTATCTTATATTATTAGATATATTATTATAAAACATGTTTTAGTTAAGGAGTTATTGATACTTTAAGTGCAAAATGATGATATAAAACCTTGATAAAAATACACTTTTAAGTATCAATCAATTATATAAGTATAGTAAATGAAATGAAATGAAATACATAAACAAGAGACTAATAAAAGTAAAACTTAAGCGTTATAAAAATATAAAGAAAGAGAGCAAGAACATGATCTTGATCTAAAAACCAAGTATGTCTAAATGCATGGCAAATGCCTCCTTTTGTAGGCTAAAATTTAGAACTATTGATTTGATGACTAATTGTTGAGTAAGTGGCCACCTCTCAACTTTGTGACAATCCTTATTTTCTTATCTAAATAAAATATCATTGATAACATCAGAGTTTGAACATATGGTCTTATAAAAGTTCTAAGACTAAAAAAGAATCAATGTATTTTGACTTCTAAAACTTGAAATATAGGTTGAACATTGAACAGTGTCTAAGCTATAGCACAAATTTGAACTTCTCTTTTGATACTAAGATTTGAACTTCCAAATAGTAGAATTGAATCTTCACTCTCATGGATGTTTTAAGCCTATATCTTAGCTTTCTAGTCATATAAATCAAACTAAAGTCCAATAACTACTACTCTAGATATGACTCAATGACTGAATAATATTCCAGTCTGAATTGAATCAACATCTCTTTTCTAAGCTTAGCCTTTTCTTTGTCTTTTCACTTTCAATAGTTAATCACATCAATCAATCATTTGAATCATGAGATATGCCTACATTTAAAATAAACATTTACCACAAATTAAAACTATCTTATATTATCAGATTTGTTATTGTAAAACATGTTTAAATTAGAAAATTTAATGATACTTTAAGTGTAATATAATAATATAAAATCTTAATAAAAATCTATTTATTATAAATAGTTAAATGCTATTTTTCAAACTCTAAGGAAATGGGAGGCTAGAATTAGATTGCTAATACTTTAAGTGTAACGGCAAGCTTGCTAGTTATTTTATATAGAGAGATAGTTAGGATTGACTAATTGAAAGAATTGAATGAATTTGATAAGGATATTGATGAGTAATGGAAGAAGTATAAGAACCTACCCTATCATGACTTTTACATTCATGATGGGTTCTTGATGATAGCTAATTAGCTTTTCATTCCTCATTCTTCATTGCGAGATAAGGTGATTTAGGATTTGCATGAAGTTTGGTTGGTCACTTAGAAGAAAAATAAGATAATGATAATGTCATTAAAAAATATATTATTTGCTTCACTTGAAATGGAATAATGGTAGGTTTATATAAAAATATTATATTTATCAAACTTTCAAAGGGCATGCCCAGAATATAGGTTTATATATAACTTTACTTATTTCTGAAAATATATGGAAAGATTCGTTTATAGATTATGTAGTTAGATCACCTCATACACACAAAAGACTGGATTTTTTGTTTATTGCAATTTTCAAGTTTACAAAGAAGGTGCATTTTATCCCTTACAAAAAAAAACAAATGATTTTTTTATGATTACTCAACTTTTCTTTTAAAAGGTGGTTCATTTACAAGAGATATCAAAGAACATTACTTTTCATTAAAATAATAAGTTTTTTTTATGACTTTTAATAAACATTATAGAGGATGTATTATTCATTTTTACAATTAAATAGCATAACACATCCATAGATAAATGGAAAAATAAAGTCGTTAAATCAAACACTTAGTAATTGATCCAAAAACATTTATAATGCAACCAAAGTAGTGAGATGTGAACTTGTATAAGAAAAAATTGTATACAACAATGTTAAATATAATGTCATAGATATATCACCATTTAAGATTGTTTATATATATATATATATATATATATATATATATATATATATACTTGATCTTTTGATCTCATAATAGTTCAGATAGGTGATATATACTAAAAAAATGACAATGGATGTTTAAGTTATATAGGTTGATGTAAGATAAATGTTACAACAAACCAATGCCAAGAATAAACAAATGGTCAATAAACACCAATTTGCTAAAGTGTTTAAAGAGGGAAATAGTGCTTCTACACAAGGAGAGACTTTTTGTAGGAACATATAGAAATTTATAATAGAAGAAGTATAGTTCATATAGCAAAACAAAGAAGATTATTATTAATCTACTAGATAATATTGGTGTTTATAAGACCTTAAATGTTTCTAATATTTGTCTTCATTATAATGATGAGCTCTTAAATAGAAAGGAATTGCACTAAATGCTATATAGAGATGTTCATCAACCAATTAGACAAGGCAAAGCCTAAAAAGAGGATGTTGAATGAGTTAAACAAACATTATAACAAAACAATAATAACTTTTGATATCATTATTTATTTATGCTCAAATTTTTTTAAAAAAAATTAAATAGATTCAGTTCTATAAAAGATCAACTCATTATAACTAGTTGAATTTTATTATTATTATTAGAACACTATTTGATAATTAAGTCATATTTGAAGCTGTAGATCTCAGATTTAGGTTTGCCTTATCTGAATAGAAAGCTAATACTTAGGCCTAAAACTTTCATAAAAAGAAAAGACTCAATTCTGTTGTTTGGAGTTCAAATCTTAGTAACAATATAGAAGTCTAAAACTATCATGCAGTCCAGACATAGTTCAGTATTCAGCCTATATCTTGAGTTTTCGAAGTCCAAATGACCTTAATTGTTTTTCTAGAAAACTGAAAAAATTTTCTATAACTTTTATGTAGAAGTCTGGTTCAAATTCTGATGTTATCAATTATGTTTTATTCAGATAAGAACATAAGGATTGTCATCAAGTAAGATGTGGCCATGCACTAAAGAATTAGTCATCAAATCAATAGTTCTAAATTTTAGCCTATAAAAGAAGGCATTTATCATGCATTTAACCATCTTAGTTTTCAAATCAAGATCATGCTCTTGTTTTCTCTTTATTGTAATGCTTAAGTTTTACTGCAGTCTAGACATAGTTTAGTGTTCAGCCCATATCTCAAGTTTTAGAAGTCCAAATGACCTCAAATTTTGATTGTAGAAAGCTGAAACAATTTTCTAGAACTTTCATGTAGAAATCTAGTTCAAATTCTGATGTTATCAATTATGTTTTATTCATATACGAAGATAAGAATTATCACCAAGTCAAGATGTGGTCATGCACTCAAGAATTAGTCATCAAGTCAATAATTCTAAATTTTAGCCTATAAAAAAAGGCATTTGTCATGCATTTAGACATCTTGGTTTTTATATCAAGATCATGCTCTTACTTTCTCTTTATTGTAATGCTTAAGTTTTACTTTCATTAATATCTTGTTTATGTCTTTTATTTCTTTTCTTTTACTTAGTTAACTTTTATCATATTTATATTCTTATCTTGTTTATTTATGCTTATCTCTTTTTCTATGTTTAGCTAAGTTTATTATGTCAAGGTGAAAAGGTTACGCTAATGGTTTTACAATAAGTATAATGTAAACTTAACATGGACTTTAATGTTTGATACTAACATGTTTTGTATTTGTTATCTTATTCACTCTTAATACTTTGTTTGTTAAATGGTTAATCTAGATTTATATTGTATAATATTTGGTACAACTTCATAGCCCAATAATATGATCTAACCAATACTTGTGCTATGAAAGGAACTTGATTTGTTGTTAATAAAAGTTATAATCATGAATACTTGATAATATTTACAAGTATTAGCATTATTCGAGTAAGATAACTAATATAATCATGTTAACAACTTATAATCCAATTGCAACCTTCTTTGTGTGTGGTTTTCAATTGTTTGAAATACCATACTTATAAATTAGTAAATCCATTAGAACAACAACTTATAAAAAGAGTTTATATTATACTTGTTTGAAATACCATTAGTAAATCCTTTAACCTTGATATTTGTTGTTATCATTGTTTAATCCTCATATTAATCTTCCATCTCAAAGTTCTCATCAATTTCTTCTTCTTCTTCTTCTATTGTTTTGTTGTTGTTCTTGTTGTTGTTATTTATAATTTGTACAATTAACCTCCTTGTAATTCGACCCTAGTCTTGTCAAATTATTTGTTATTTCTACACTTCTACACTTGGGAGAAGACATCAATCTTTGGTTGTGTCACATATATAAACCCATTAAAGTGTTGTTGAAAGAACTTTGCACATAGCATAATTATATTATGTGACTAGCTTTAAAATGTTTTTTATATTTTGTATATGCTCTCAAAGGTGTGTTATTCCCTCAAAGTTGTCTAAATTGGATTTTATAAAGACATAGTTTTATAGAGTAGAGTGTGTAGTATTTTATGATAAATTGGAGATTCTACCACTTGGTGGAGGTTATGTTTAAGAGCTTGTAGAATTATGGATATTGTTTCACATCTAGATCTTTTATATAAGAGGTGTGAGAATAAGATTCAGATAAAGATAAATGATGAATGGATTTTTTTTAGCATCTCTTGTAAGAATAATGGGTTTAACTATTTTTTAATGTAGAAGTGTGAGCATTACTCGCTTACATGTTATTCTGCCATAAATTTTCAAGGAAGTATAATTGCTTACAAAATAATTTTTTGTAAGGGAGGCTAATGATATTGCATTTAAAAAAAAAATGAGCAACCTTTTTAAGTAGCATTCCAAACAAACTACCTTAGCATGTCATTTAGGAAATAGTTTAAATTGTCTTGGTAAGACATTTGGGTAGGCAACCTAAATGCAGTACTCCTTATTGTCCTCTCGCTTTAACCCTAAAAACTTATTTAGGCCTCCACCTAGTACCATGAAAATATTCTAACTATTGGCATGCATCTCAATATAATTGTTTTGAGTTATAAGGGTTTAAAATTTACCATTATGTAAAAAAACTTTCAATGAATGATTAACATATTTTCCAATATATTATTTGTAAGTATACTCATTTATGTAAGTTTAACACTATCTTTTCTAAGCAATGGTTGACTTAGTAAGTATATACCATATTATATACAAATCAAACACCTTTTTTCCCGACAAATGATTATTTAGAACAAATGTATCACCAACAATCACCAACTTCTCAAATATTTCTGCGCTAGACACTACAACAAACTATAGACATTGATATTTCTATCAATCAATTATCATTTAGATCTTCATATCTTGAGATGAGTTGATGTGACCTATATCTATAAACACCTTGGATAATCAGGCAAACAAATATATTTTTAGATTGAATATTTTCAAATTCATTACATATTTGTTTTTCTAAATATTTTCTCTCAATTTCCTCATATATTATTTGTCTCTCACACCAACTAACTTATGTCAAAGAGTTCATCATTCCATGAGGAACTTATGTTTTTAGAAATAATCAGGCCCACAATTCTTAGTCTAGGATTATAACCAATGAAAAGCTTATTTTCTATGTAAAGTTATTTCATGATTTTATTAGTGGTGTCATCTATAGGAATAGAATAAAAAGCTATTTCATTCTCTTTTAACTATTCACCAAAACTCTTTTCATGACTGGCAAAAACTCCATATATATATATAGAGAGAGAGAGAGAGATATCAATCTTCATATCATAAGGACTTCATTTTCTTTAGGTCTCCAATAACTTTCCTATAAAGTATTAGTGACACGATCAAAGAGTTGATATCTTATCCCAAGTGCAGAAGTGTCAAAGTAAAATAACCCGGCAAGACCGGGGTCGAACCACAGGGAGGTGAATTATATAAATTACAAATAAAGAAAAAAAAGTTGAAGAGAATAATAACAGAAAAAGAGTTGAAGAAAGTTTTAGGATGTGATATTGATGTAAGGATTAAACAATAACAAAACATATGTGAAGGTTATAAGATTCACTAATGGTATTTCAAATAAATATAATATAAACTCTTTTTATTACTCAACTAGAAACCACACACAAAGGAGGTTTTAATCGGATGATTTCTCGTTATTAGCTTATTATAAATTACTAACACGATCATATTAATTATCTTATCTAAGTAATACCATACTTATAAATATCATCAAGCATTCATGTTGCTAGTTTATGTTAACAACAAATCAAGTTTCTATCATAATAACGATGTCGGCCGAAAACTATGAAGGATCAAGCATTTGATGTACCAAATATTATACAACACAAATTTAAATTAACCATTTAATAAGCAAGGTATTAAGAATTAGTAAGATAAAAAGATAAAACATGTTAATAACAATCTTTCTTGGATATAAATATTTAAAACTCATGTTGAGTTTATATTATACCTATTCTAACACCATTAGAGAAACCTTTTCACCTTGACATAATTAACTTAGCTAAACATTAAGAAGGAGAAAAACATAAATAAACAATATAAGAACATAAACATAATATAAGCTAACTAAGTATAGAAAAGGAAATGAAAGAGCATAAACAAGAGATTACTATAGTATAAAAGAAAACTTGAACATTACAAAGATGTAGAGAGAAAGCAAGAAGATAACTTTGATCTGAAAATTAATATGACTAAATACATTGACAATGCCTCCTTTTATAGGCTAAGTTTTAGAACTATTGATTGATTAAAGAATTGGTGGGCATCCATTGATTTGGTGGCTGATTTTTGACATTAATGGCTGCTGGTTTTTTGATATTATGGGCTGATTTTTTATATTGTTGGCTGGCAAAAATGTCATTGCTCACATTAGAATTATAGCCAACTGAATTATGAAAGTTGTGGGCGATTGTCTCAGCTTTCTATAAAAAAAAAAACCAGAGCTCATTTGGATTTTTAGAACTCAAGATATGAGCCAAAAACCGAATAGTGTTTGAGCTATAGGACAGCTTTAACGTCTTCGTTGTTGCTAAGATTTAAGCTTGAAAATGGCAGAACTGAGTCTTTAAGTATGAAAGTTGTAGGTCTATGTCTTACCTTTCCATTGATATAAAATAGACCTAAATCTGATATCTACAGCTCTAGATATGATCAAATTACCGAACGGTGTTCGAGTTTGGAATGCACCAGCAACACTTTGCTAAGTTTGGCCTTCTTCTTATCCTTTCAATTTCAATCCTTAAACTCATCAATCAATCCTTTTATTTATGTGATAGACCTGCATTTAGGATGAATATTTACCATGAATTAAAAGTATATTATATTTTTAGACTTGCTAATATAAAACATGCTTTTGTTAGGGAATTTAACAATACTTTAGGTGCAATATAATGACATAAATCCTTAATGAAAATGCACTTTTAAGTACTAATCAATAGGTGTTTAATGATTTTATTGCAATGATGCAACTATATTTTTCACTTTTATAAAATAAAGGATTGATGGTGAGTGATGATGTTGTTGTAAAGAAAACCACATACTAATACATCTCCTTTGGAAGCTAGAAATGATAAAGATATATATGGAATACCCTAGGAGAGGATTCATGCCCAGAAATAGTGCTTTATACTTATGGAAAGATATATTTTGGGTTGGGTCAGGTTGTACTTGGATTAAAAATATCTTATAAATACCCCAAACCTGACTAAGTCAGCTTCAGGTATAAAAAATCTATAAATGTTAATTTTGAAATTAGGTATAGATAGTAATTTTAGGTTTGGAAACAAGTATAAATAATATTAAACTCAACCTATAGGTATCTATTGTCATTCTTAAACATTATATGCGCAATGACAACTTTAGTTCATTGAATATACATGATAGAATGACATGCACATAAGTGAGGCTCATACTTCTATATTTAAAAAAAGAAAGAAAAAAGAAGTTACATCCATTGTTCTCATATGAGATACTCAAAACAAGAATTCATATGCTATTAATCTCCATTTAAATCTTACTTATACACCTTTCCTAAAAAAAGACCCAGGCATCAAGTGAGATCTATGACTCTACAAGCTCCTGAACACAACCCCCTATCAAGTGTGAGAATCTCTATTTTGTCATAAAATACTGCACACTTGACTCTCTAATGATTATGTCTCCATAAAAGCAAACATAGAAAACTATAAAGGACTCATATACCTTTGAAAAAAAATATACAAAATTTAATAAGCTCTAAATTAATCTTTTACTTGAGCACAATCATTCCAACTAAGAAAAAGACCATTATGCTCTTCACTACCACACAGCAAGAAGATTAGAGCACCAATGCCTATCTCCAAAGGTTCAACGAAAAAATCATCAATATGGAAAAACTTTTTAACACATTA
The DNA here is from genome assembly GCA_015708895.1 of Populus ilicifolia. Classification (NCBI taxonomy): domain Eukaryota; kingdom Viridiplantae; phylum Streptophyta; class Magnoliopsida; order Malpighiales; family Salicaceae; genus Populus; species Populus ilicifolia. The sequence continues at coordinate 66,586 of SRLM01000307.1, forward strand.
CCATATAATATTTGATTAATAAAGTCTACAACTATTCCTTTTGGGAAAGGTTATACACTTTTCAAGATAAAAATCTCCTTAGTGTTAAACAGGCCATGGGAAATTATATTAGGTTGGGAGAAGTTATTGTAATAAGAGATAACCACCAATGTTTTCACCTAGTAGAGCCTTCTTAATGTCATCAGCATCTAAGTAGAGCATCTAAAAAGAGCTCTAAATGACACATTCATGATCACTAGATATTTTTCAAGCTCTTAACCACTACAGACTAAGATACTAGTGTTATTAAAGGAAAAGAATTTGTGCACTTTCCTTCTCCTGTGAAAAATGGAATAAAATGGCATGAACATAAAGGAATCAAATAAGTTATGCCTTTTTTATTGTGATTGTAGATATGATATTGAGGAATTCCATATTCTTAAAAAAAAAGATTGAAAGATTGATTGTCAGATGTTACCTTCACTGATTCATGAATAAAAAAGACAAAACCTGAGCATGAAATAAAAACACTTGATGATCTACTTGAAATAAAAATATATATATAATCTTTAGGAATTATATCTCCATCTTTGAAATTTTTTAATAAAAGTAGTAGTTTTTATTAATATCTTCAATGTCTCCAACAAAAATATCTTTATTAAAATCTCAAAATTATCTCCATGAAAATCTCAACGATTAGATCTTCATGTCTCCATAATAAGATCTATATGGCTCTAAATATATCTTCATTGAGTCTCAATAAATGTTTCCAACGTCCCTAAAAATATTAGGGATCCTTCAAGTCTCCGCGACCGCTTGATTCTAAAAGGATCAAAGATCCTTCCCCAGGTCTTTATGATCACTTGTCTCCAAAAGGATCAGGGATCCTTCTCTATAAATATTGACTAAAATTTACATGAAAAGCACTCTTATGCAAACATTTCACAAGATATAAAAAGTCAAACATTCAAATTCCTAACAACAGTAGAATTCTTATAGGTATAATAGGTAACATTTATACTCTAAATATTTTATTTCTCTAATTCTACTAGTTAAGTATTTCAAACATGTTTCTTTAAATTGCTTGGAGGGTAAATGATGATCTATATATATATATATATATATATATATATAAAGAGTAGCTTGTTTTGGTAGCAACGACTTACATTGATAGGTTATTTGGGAAGTAGCCCAAATAAGCTAGTAGCCTAAATGGTCTGCATCTTATTTTCCATCCATTTTAATCTTAAAACATTATTCAATTCTAGACCAACCCCAACAAAAATTCCCCAATTATTGGCACATATTCAATGTACTTTTTCAAGTTATGAGAAGTCTGAACATGATGTCACGCGCTATAACACACAAACGTTTTTTATGATTTACTGAAATATTTTTCAATTAGTCTTGGCAATTACACCCTTTTAAGCAAGGTTAACATCATCTTTTCTAACTAATAGTTGATAATACAAACATACACCATATTATATGCAAATCAAATACCTTTTTTCTCAACCAATGATTAATTATTTATTGTCAATGCCTGAGTGATGATCACTCACTTCTTTATTGATAAAGGGTTAGACCCTTCAATCAATGATGGACATTAATATTTCCATCAATCATATGTTATTTAAATCTTCATGTTTTAATGTGAACTAATGTATCCTAATTCAATAAACATATTGGGTCACTAGATAAATTACTTCTAAGAAAAACTTGTTTTTTCAAAAACAACCAAACTCATGACCAAGCCTAAATATCAAATGATTAGTACTTAAAAGTATATTTTTATCAAGGTTTTATATCATAATTTTGCACTTGAAGTATCAATAACTTTTTAACTAAAACATATTTTATAATTACAAGTCTAATATTATAAGATACCTTTAATTGATGGTAAATGTTTATCCTAAATGCAGGCCTATCATAAAAATAAAAGGATTAATTTATGAGTTGAAGTACTAAAATTAAAAGGATAAAGAGAGGGTGAAGCTTAGAAAAGAGATGCCGGTTTAGTCCAAATTGGAACACTATTTGGTAATTGGATCATAATTGGAGCTGTAGAACTTGGATTTAAGTGTGCTTTATATGGATGGAAAGCTAAAACATAGGCTTAAAACTTTTATGAAAAGGCAAGACTTAATTATGCTGTTTTGAAGTCCAATTCTTAGCAACCACGTAGAATAACCGTGTTAGAACAATTAGAGACCACATGAATCCCACAAGAACAAGTATACCATCATATATAGTTTTCCCCCATGATGCATCTTATTTTAATTTTAAGTCAAACATTATTCAACTTTTACCTTCCTTTCATAGCTTAGATTTAGAAAGTCAATACTTGTATTTAAGGGAATTTAAGGAGATCTATAACACCTATAATGACTCAAATTGTAGTATGAATACTATCAGGTTAAAGCTCTTTCCTTTTTCATTAAAAGATAAAGCTAAAACATGGTTACAAAACTTAAGATCAGGATCTATTCATGCTTGGGATGAAAACAACAATAGTTTTTAAAGAAGTTTTCTCGTTCTTATAAAATAAATTCTTTCAAAAAATAAATCACCACTTTCACTCAAAAATCAGGAGAAATATTTTATCAATGTTGAGATAAGTATCAAGACTTGCTTAATACTTGCCCTCATCATGGTTTTCAAACATAAAGATTGGTTTTATATTTTTATAAAGGGTTAACACCTAAAGATAGGCAAGTGGTGGAATTGATGTACAATGAAACTTTTAAAAGTAATGAAGTACTTAGACTTGTTAACTGAAAATACTTAAAATTGAAACACCGTAGGTACTTATAAGACACTAGGTACAACTCAATCTCATACATTTAGTAGAGGTATGTACAACCTTAGGGAAGATCATGACTTCCAAGCCAAGTTTGCATCTTTAGCTAGAAAAGTCGAGGTACTAGAATTAAAAAAGAGTGGTTAATTACAATATCTTCAATACATTATGTGTTAAATTTATGAATCCCATAAACACTCAACCAATGATTGTCCAACTTTTCTTTCTTTTAGGGAATGCCTCCATGAACAAGCTTATGTTTTAAATAGATTTCAAAGGCTCAATCATAACCAATACTCATACATATACAACCCTTGTTGAAGAAATCACTCAAATTTTAATTGGAAGAGTGATAATAATAATGCATAAATTTCACAACCACCATTTCAAGCACACCATAATTTATGTAATTCTCATGGATATGCACCTTCTTATACTCTGCCTCTTAGAAGAAATCTTAAGGAAACATTGCATGCATTCATTGAAAAGTAAGAGACAATCAACACTTAACTTGCTTAAAGCATAACAGATTTTAAAGATACTCTTGCAAAATTCACATCTACTCTCAGTTTTCAAGAGAAAGGTAATTTTTCATCTCAACTATAGCAAAATCCTAAGGGGCTATACAATGTAAATACAAGTAATTCTAGAAGCCAATACATAGACCAAGTCAAATCAGTCATCACTCCTTACAGTGCTAAGGTTATTGAAAAACCTACTCTTAAATCTTATGAGAAAGATGATGAGTTAATCTTTAAGGGTAAGAAAGGAGTTGAATCTAAACATCGTAAAGAAAAGACTAACTTTTTGCTAGCACTTCTATTTTTTTATGACATGACCAAACAAAGAAAAATCAATCACGACACTAAAATCTTTAAGACTTTCAAACAAGTAAGGATCAATATACATTTGATGCATGTTATTAAACAAGTCCTTTCTTATGCTAAATTTTTGAAAGATCTGTGCACTACAAAGAAAAAACTAAATGTGAAAAAGAAAGTCTTTTTAGCCGAACAAATAAGTTTTATTCTTCAGAACAATAATGCTTTGAAATATAAAGATCCTAGTTATCCTATAATTTCTTGTTTTATTAAAGAACATAAAATTAAAAGAACCTTACTTGATTTGGAGCTAGTCTGAATATACTTTCATATTCAGTTTTTCAAAGTCCCAATCTAAGTGAATTAAAACTAACTTCTGTAACTCTTTTACTTACTGATAGATTTGTAAAAGTACATAAAGGAATAACTGAAGGTGTGTTGATATAAGTTGATAAATTCATCTATCCTGTGGATTTTATTGTCTTAGATACACAACGTATTGGAGCATGTAATTTATTTCCTATTATTTTAAGATGTTTGTTTCTTGCTGCTTCTAATATATTGATTAATTATAGGAATGGACTGAAGAAGCTATTATTTAAAAAAATAACATTGGAAATAAATATTTTCAACATTTACAAGCAATCTAGAAATGATAATGATTTATAAAAAGTAGATCATATTGAATAATTAATTTATGATCAACTTGAATCTACTTTAAATAAAATTAAATTGGATGAATCTAAAAATTTACAAATGATTTATTCTCAAGAAAAAATCACAGATGAAAAATGCACCAAAAATATTGATGCGGATCTTTTATCAAGAGTGACAACATATTTGACATCCAACATCACACTAATTAATGATTACTTTCCTAATAAATTCTTGTTTTCTCTTAGTTCAATGTCTTGGTTTGCTAAAAATATCAATTTTCATACTACAAGATTTTTGTCAACTCACTAGATAACCATGACAAAAGAAAGTTTTTGAGCAACATGCAAATATTATCCTAATCAAATATTTCAAAGATGCAATCTTGATAATGAGGTAAGTAGTATCATTAAATTTTATCACTCTAAGATATATGGAGATCATTTCTCATAAAAAAATGATTGCAAAAATCTTACAAGTAGATTTTACTAGCCTACCATGTTTAAGGACTCACATGTATTCTACAAAACCTGTGAAAATTATCAAAAAATAGGATTTATTTCAAAACATAAAAAATATTTATGTTTTTAGTGGATCTAGTTCTAAGAAGAAAATAGAGTTTTTGAAGACAACAAATTATCTTGGTTAGGTACTAGCTCAGAGAAAGATTCATTTAGTATATGGGGAAGGCAGTCTTGGGTTAATGAGGGGAGTGTCAATAGCTATATTTTTAGAAGATAGTCAAGTTTTAGGGGTTGTCCCTAAAGCTTTAGCAAATAGGGACATCATTGGAAAAATAATTGGAGAGGAACTACAGGTCTTCACAATGTTTAATCAAATGAATGTCATGTTTAAACATGCTATTTCTTTTATTATTTTACCAGGTGATTTAGGTACATTGAAAGAGATCTTTTATATTTTTCTCTTAGGCCCAACTGTACATTCATCATAAACCTATAAGTCTATTAAATATTAATAATTTTTATGATAAAATGTTATCTTTTCTTGATCATGGTATGGAACAGGAATTTCTTACAACTTTAGCATGACAAATCATAATCTTTGCTGCTACTACTGAACAATTGATTGACCAACTACAATCTTTCACTTCTATAATTGATTCCTCCATGAGTCGCATAAATTGCTCAACTAAAAAAAGTCGTAAAAAGCTTAGATTGGATTTGAACCTTAGTTTGTAAAAACTTTTATCTTTTGGTTTTATTAATAACATAATATTTATGTTTTATTGTTTCTTATATTTATTTAAGTGTGTTTCAGGTTTGTCAGTAGTCGTTGTTTTAGGTGATGTCTTTCATGCTCTATCTTTCTATCTTTAAATATTGAGGATAATGTCTCGTTTTAGCTGAGAGGAGAGGGTAGTAGTAAAAGAAAAAACTAACTGCTTTTATTTTTAATAAAATCATTTGACAAAACTATTTTTATTATGATGGCAGAGAAAGGGAGAATTTTATTGACTTTTGAAACGCATCTTAACAAAAAATTTATAATGGTTGTTTGCAATATTTATAACAAGGTTTATCACATACTTCTCTTGAAATATTCAGGTTTACAAACTTTCATATTATTATCAATTAATTCTGCTCATATACTAATTTAACAAGTATTTTTAAACATTTATTTGCATACACACACTTTAACATATGATTGTGGGTTGTAATTGAATTATTATATTATTTATATTCTTTTGGTAAGGGTAAGAACTAAGGGAAAGTGATAGTATATGATTTGCAAAAAAAAAATGATAATAAATGTAATTAAATAAATAAAAATATAGATAAGATTGATTTCGTGGCCTTCCTAACCTAAGCAATTAAGCCTGAATGAGTGTTATAACATATAATACCCTAAAATTGACTAACTTGAGAGCTATTGGCTCAATGTTTGTTACATAGATTAAGGAAAAAAGCTTAAGAGAATCAAACATTGCACTATCTACATATCAGCATATGCAACCCGAGTTATTAAACTCAAAGGGGTGTCTCAACACCTAATGTTGTAAGACCAACTGGTCTAGGAGTTATTAGTCAAAAGCTCGTTACATGTGTTAGAAATGCATTGTGTTATATGTATATATACTAAAAAAAAGATAAAAATCTCAACCCAAAGAAGTTAACCTTAAACATAAAAATAAAATTTTGTTTTCATCCAAGTAAAGCCCCATAACTATGTGTTGACATTTTGAGTATAAAAAAAAGGTTTATTAATATCTTGGTAAAGAGGTATTGAGTAGATATATAAATTTAATGAGAGTTTGTTTAACTAGATAGATTAATGGAAATTGAATGATGAATACCTTGCTTTATAGACTTTGTAAATTGTTTTTCTATTTTAACACTTTAATTACTAGGGACTAGTAATAAGTTAGTTGGGAGGTGTGTGATTAGTACTTAAAAGTGTATTTTTATCAAGTTTTTATATCATCATTTTGCACTTGAAGTATTAATAACTCCTTAATTAAAGCATGTTTTATAATAACAAGTTTGATACCATAAGATACTTTTAATTTATGGTAAATATTCATCCTAAAGATAGGTCTATCACATAAATAAAAGAATTGATTGATGAGTTAGGTACTGAAATTAAAAAGATAAAGAAAGGGTGAAGATTGGAAAAGAGATGCTGGTTTAGTCCAAATTAAAACACTATTCTATAATTGGATCATAAATGAAGCTGTAGGACTCAGATTTAAGTCTAATTTATATAAATAGAAAGCTAGGGCATAGGCCTAAAACTTTCAAGACTCAATTCTGCTGTTTGGAAGTCCAAATCTTAGCAATAACGTAAAAGTCTGAATTTGTCCTACAACTCAAATACTGTTTATTTTTCAGCCCATATCTTGAGCTCTAGAAGTTCAAATGACCTCAATTATTTTTCATAGAAAGTTGAGACAATTTTCTAGAATTTTCATGAGTAAGGTTGGTTCAAATTTGAACGTTAATAATGATGTTTTTGGCAAATAAAAAGATAAGAATTGTCACTGAGTTAAGATGTGGCCACCTAATCAACAATTAGTCATCAAATTAATAGTTTTCAATTTTAGCCTATGAAATGAGGCATTTGTCATGCATTTAGACATCTTGGTTTTCGTATCAAAATCATGTTTTTGCTTTTTCTTTCTTTATATTTTTGTAATGTTTAAGTTTTGTTTTTATTAATTTCTTATTTATGCCTTTTATTTTATTTTCTTTTCTTTACTTAATTAACTTTTATCTTATTTATTTATGTTTTTCTCTTTTATTATCTTTAACTAAGTTTATTATGTCAATATGAAAAGGTTATATTAATGGTGTAACAATAAGTACAATGTAAACTTAACATAGACTTTAATATTTGATACTAACATGTTTTGTATTTGTAATCTTGTTTCCTCTTTAATATCTTTTTTTTTCAACTGTTATTATTATTATTCTTATTGTTTATAATTTATATAATTAATTTTTCTATGATTAGACCCTTATATTACTGAATTATTTATTATTTTAATATTTTTACTTTTAAAAAAAATTATAAATCTTTTAATTACTAAACTAACCAAGCTAAAATATCTCAACGTGGATGATAACCCATGAAGAAAACTCATTTTATGTGTAAAATTCTTTCTAGTAATCAGCGACCGTAAGTTAATGGAAAATGCGTGGTCAAGAGTCGAATTTTCAGTCAAATCCACCGAGGAGCCACCTGCTTTCAATTGTCATGATCGAATAAGCCAAATGAAACAAATGATGAGCGCCGCCCCTGCCAGCTTCCTCCCTCCATGTACATTGGAATTAGTAATAAAACTATAAAAGAACATTGCGAAAGGATCTTTCTGGTTGGCTCCTCCAATTGGGGAACTCTCCACCCAGCCTCCACTTACTGGATCTTTGAAATTAAAAAAATAGTATACGCAATTAATTATTATACTGAGTTATACGACAAAAAAAGAAGAAGTTATTCTCCCTTTGCTAGGTTGGAGAGCACTTTCCATCGTGATGGTTATAAAATTACAAGAAACGTGCAAAGTTTTTTTGGCAACATCAGGAATCAATCTCCCGCGTTCCTTTTCGAATCCCAACTGTCCAAGATGGTGGTTAACTATGACCTTTGCCTTTCCCTAGATTATAGCAAGTAATGCGTGAAAATATTATTAACTCTATTCTAGCATATAAAGAAATATTCGTACAGTACATTATATTATAGATGTAAAAGAACTAAGATTCCCGATGAATACTCTTTCTTCTTCTTCTTTTCACCTTAAAACTTTTTTTTTCCTTTCAATTACATCTTGAAGTGTTATATCAAAATAAAAGGAACTTAACTATAAAACAAGAGAACAATAAATTTAATCTAAAATTTTTACTAATATTTATTTTAATCTACAAGTTTATTTTGCTTGTTTTTTTCGTCTCTTATACAACAGAATTTTTTGAGTTGTGTATATTATTTTTCATGTGTTTTAGATTAAAAAAATGATTGAAAAAAAAGTTATTGGATCCAAAAAAAACTAAAAGAGAGTTTTTGCTGGAAACTAGGCAAGTGAATGATCTACCTCAACAAACAAACGATACGTGATCTCTTTAATTTCTTTCAAAAAATAAAAAAAATGCATGTCCACCCATTTAATTAAAAAAAATAAAAGCAAGGGTAAAGATATGAGGCTGGCCTCCAAGCTCGCACAACCTAGCCTATTACTAGGGGCCAGCAAGGCACCAGGTCTGGCTCTTTTATGTCATTTTTTTCACTAAAAAAAATACTTATTAATTCATTTACTTTTTAAAATTTACATGGTTATTAAATAATATCATAAATATTTATTTTAATTTTAATTATTTTTCAATTATTATATCTATATCTAATATGAAAATAATGATACTAATAATAAATTATTCATGAAAACTCGATTCAATTTTTTAAAAATAGATTTTGAACATGATTTTAAGATATTTATTATTTTCTTAGCTTTCAATCACACATAAAATATAAATATAATTTTTATTTTTTTATTTTCTTTAATAATCATAATTTTGTTTTTAATAGAAACAATTATTCCAGTTTAAAATATTGCATTCACTGAGATAAAGAAGAAATACATTAATGTAAGAAATTAATTTTAGATATGATAAATATATGATTTGTCATTATTTAAAATGACTTACATTTAAAAAATATATTTTTCTATAATTAGATTAAAAAATTGAAAATTTATACGTGTCATGAGATTAAATATTTTTATTTACATATTTATCTCAATTTTTTTACTCAATATTTAATTTAAGTAAACAAATTTGTTGTTATTATTATTATCATATAATCTTCAATTTATTTTATTGAATGTATATATTATCCTTATTTTGCAATGAAAATTTATCTTAATGAAAAAAACATTAAATGATTATAAAGTTTAATAACAATGCTTAAAAATTCTCTTGGACATAAAAAAATATTTTTTTATATTCAAGAAATTTTGTTCCATAAACATACAAACCAAGGTTGTTAATTCTGTTTTGGTAGGTGTTTTGTTTCTTCAATTGAAATAGAATATTTTAATTTCAGAGTATGTCGTCTTGCCGTTTCAAAATTATACTGTTCAGAGTTATATTGTTCTTGTGTGTGTTTGTGAATTCAACAAATATTGATATGATCCAGACAAGGTCAAATTCGGATTTTGATGTAAAATATGCAACTATCCAATTTTACAGCAATAGTCATAATTCTCGATCCGATCATTGGATCAAGCTGAAATGTTACGTTGAGACTTCTGACATCTTGTCTTACCTTGGATTAAAATTTTAAGTGAATTGGAGTTCAAGAAGGCATCTCAACACGGGTCAACAGAAGTTGTACCAATTTTGTTATTTACTTCCTTTTGACTTGTGGATTTTCTATTTGGCTAAAATTCTTTTTCTAAAAGGATATGGCTACTTATTTTGAAAATATACTAATTCTACAAGGATGTTTAAGGGGCTGCAACATAGTTTTCAAGTGTGGTAAGGATTCATAATTATTTCAGAATCCTTTTCTTACAAGGATTTCTTATTCATCCCAACTACAAAAGTAAAGAAGATTTTAGAATACATTCTACCTTCAAATCAAATTTCTAGTCTATTTGGGACTTCTTAATGGTGAAAAATCTAATTTTAACATATTTAGGATGGTAATTTTTGGATTTTTATTATTTTTATTATTTTCTTCTTAGTTTTTGGGTTATTATTACTTATTTGTGTCAATTGTTAGTGGGCTATCTATAAGTCCACCTAAGAGGGGTCCATTAGGGTTTCTTTAATTCTAAAGCCACTATAAATAGAGGCATAACCACACATGTAAAAAAGATAATTCAGATTAATAAAACTTCTTGTTTGTCGCACTTTGTGTGTCTATGTGTTGGTGAGATAATCTCTCTTCCATTGTACTCTAAAGAACTAAAAAATAACTTATAGAAGAAAAACTATCTTCATGGCATCATCCTTATTCTTGTTCTTGAATCAATATTTTTTGGGTGAGGGTTTTCTATTTTTAATAGTGCTAGTGTCTAGGTACAAGTTATCTTTATGTCACACTCCTATCAAACCTGATTTACTTAGCTTTCCGGGAATTGGTGTCTTTGCATGTGAGTTATGTGACTTTGTGATCATGAGGTTTACATCATTTGGTATCAGAGCTTGGCTACATTAATTAGGTTATATCCTTCTAAAAATTTTTGTTTCTTATTGATTCCGCAAAAATTCTATAGTATCCAATTTCTTCTTCTTGAATTTGTGGCATATAAAAAGAAAAAAAATTATTTTGTTCTGTTATTGTTTAAAATATATCAATAGCATCAAAAAGAAAAAAATAAAAGAAAAAAAATTGTTTAAAAAGATGTTTATTGGATTTTGCCGTAAAAAACTAAACAAGAGACAATTGGATCAAATCAACTCGGAATTAGCTCAAATTTGATATTCTAATTATTGGGATCCTAATCGTAGTACATATCAAATTTGAGGTCAATTGAATATTATTTTCTTTGGGTTTCAAATTCGGGTCTGATTCATAACGTTTTTACGTTAGTATATCAAACTTTATCATAAATTGCTCAAACCTTATATTTTATCTATTTGGGTTGATATCGCACTATATCTGAAATTTTAACACAGTTGGACATTATTTACTTTAGGTTCCAAATTCGGTTTTAACTTGTCGTAAACGAGTCTGTCCTGCATCAACATTTGAAATTCACTTGCTTTTTGTTGATTTCATTTCTTGCAGTTTATTTACATCATATCTAACATATTTGGGTGTTGTCTAATGATTTTGTATATATTTTTTTTTTGTTTTTATTCAAGTCTTTAGTTTCATTCATATTTCAGATAGACTCGCTTACTACTCACAAGACTATTATTGCAGTTTTGTTTTGCTTGTTTTCTAGTTTTTATTACTTCTTGAGTCATATATCTATTTAGATTGCGCTGCCAAGTTGGTTCTATTTGGTGTTGGTTTCAGTATCGCAAGAACCGCAAGAAGGTGAGACGAGAGATGTGAGCATATGAGGATATTAAGAGCATTTGAGCAAAAAACGAGTAACGTGAGGATTTTTTTTTTTAACCATTAACCAAGTTTTGCAGATACTATCATGTTAGATCAAAACAACACACCACCTCATCCCAAGGGAGAACTTGCATTCCAAATGCAAGCCATATGTGACTTACATTCATAGAATTAGTATATTTCCAAAATAAGCAGCCACATCCCTTTAGGAAAAAAATCCTAGCCAAATAGGAAGTCCACAAGTCAAAAGAAAGTAAATAACAAAATTGATACAGCCTCTGTTGACCCCTATTGAGATGCCTTCTCGAACTTTAATTTTCCTGAAATTTTAATCCAAGGTAAGACAAGATGTCAGGAGACTCCATGTAATATTTCAACTTGATCCAATGATCAGATTGAAAATTATGACTATTATCATAAAACTGGATAGTTGCATATTTTATATCAAAATCTGAATTTGATCTTGTCCAGATTGTATCAAATATAATTAAAAGTCAAGATAAATTAATCATAAATTATACAATACAACCACAATGTGAAACAAATATAATTTTAAAATTTAAAATATTTCTAAATAGTCAAGATTAAATATATCTTTAACTTAATGTAATTCAACTTAAATAAAATATCAAAATATTATAAAAATAAAATGTTTTAATACAAATATTTTAAATACAAAGCTAGGTCAATTTTATTAAGGCTAATGGGATCTAGAGCATCCCTTGTTGTGCTCAAATTCCTATAAAGTATAAAAATAAAAAACAACATGAATATAAACCATATATATTAGTGATAAATCTAATTTAAAAAAATAAGTATCATTGTTAATGAAAATAGTAATGATAATTTTTAATATTATTATTAATATCATTATTATTGAAAATAGTTATGAAAAAAAGCTTTTTATATTTGGATGGTTTAATTAATGAAATTGAACTAGGTTCAATTTGATTTAATGGTTTTTCAAAACTAAAACAAAACATGTGAAATAAAACTGGAATATTCTAGCCAAAATTTAGCTCAAAAATCCAAAATGAATCGAGAGTTGAAATGAGATTAAAATTATTTTGTTTTGTTTTCTTTTTTGAATTGGCATGAAATGTTTTGATTATTTCAAACAAAACAGAACAAAATTGACAACCTTGATACAAATTAGTACCTATTAATTGATTTGATGTTATTCTATAGCGAAGTGATCAATAGTAATTAATTGTGGGTTATTAGATAATGATATTTTTAATATCATTGTTTCATAAGATAAGGAAAAAGTAAACTCCTTTGACCCAACATTTTCGATTCACGTTTAGCCGTTGCTTACATCCCTTAATAAACTAGAATTTAAGGATCATAATGTAAAGTTGAAAACTTTTGGGGACCATGTGCCCTCATGGCCACCTAATTGGACCTCACTAGAACAATTAAGAATTTTGACGACGGATGCTAAACCAGCTAACATCATACAAAATTTTCCAACAAAATAAATATGAAAAGCAACAGAAATATCATACATTAAAGAACAGATGCATCATGAATACCAAAGTCAGAGATAGGAATTTGTTACGAAAAGAAATAAGGACTTCAATTTGGACAGTGGTATAAAGATTGAAATCTAGATACATATTCGAATACGTATTCCTATCTTACCAAGTTGTAAGCTCCATGTCCTAAGCCATTTTCAACCATATCGAATAGCCAAGAGCTTAACATTCATTTTAGAAGAAACACCCGCAAAACTTACTTAATTTTCTATGCAAAAACTCTGAGAAACAAAATATGTTAGATTTTGTTCAAATTCAAGAATATGGTTGAAGGCAGGCCAATCATCTGTGTCTTGTTGCAGTTTTTTCCAAACAACAACATTAAAAAAAAAATCCCAAAGGTGGGAGAAAACTTAATATACAAATTTACTATAATTCAACTTCATTAAGTAAGTCATGCAGGTCCTAATATGCAACAGTAGTACTGTTTATGCATTAATTAAAAGGCAGTTGAAACTTCACTAATGAATCGAAACTATGTGCAAAGCATAAGAACGAACTCATTTCCCAGCCTTTTGTTTTGGACAAATAAGTAGAGATCGTTTAATGCATTTGTATATTCCACTACAGCAGAAGTCAACCGTTTATGAAGCCATATACTACAGAAGAAAGCAGTAATGGCAGTCACAAATGCTAACCTGAAAAAGAGAAAAATGTACACGTACAAAAAGAATCTAAGAGGAAAAAGCGATCCAGTTTTTATTTATCTAACGTGACATGAAAAGAATACAACCAAATAAAAATACGTACACGAAGTAAGAGAATCCAAAAGTACAGGTAAAATTTTAAGGACAGGAGATTTTTTAACAAGTTGGTAGTGCTTAGTACCAAGCAGTAAGAAGTCCAATCGAATCTCACCATCCCATTGAAGACATATGCGACTTTCAAGCCATTAAAGTTCACCTAGTTCTGTAGGGAATGCCCAACACCAGGGCTGTGGCCTGGGGCAGTAGGTCTGAAGTCATCAACATGGCCTGGTGGAGATGGATGGGCCTCGCTAACAACCGGAGATGGGGGTGAAGATGGAGACATTGGAGTAGCATTGACTGTTTTATCGGACTTTTCAATAACATTGAACTTACTATTGTTCTCAACAAGTTTTCTTATTTCCTTTTGAAGGAACTTGTTAGAGGTTCTGGTCTTCAAATGCCTTCCCTCAATGAACTTAAACTCTTGGGAGAAGAAGAGTACGACGAAAACAAAGGCACAGAGCAACTTCATTTGGGCCATGTTACAAGAACAACGGGAAGGAGGTCGTGGCAAAGACAGAACGTCTAATGCAATTCTCTCAGTTGAAGAAGAGAGCAAACAAATTGCATAAACTAGCTAGGTGGCACCTTGCATGCTAAACACTTTCCTTGACGTTGGTATTTATAGAGAAAATTAAGAGAACAAAGCATGTGCTAGCTAATGTACTTTCTTTGAGTAAAATATACAGGAGGAGGCTATCATGTGAGCCTTACAGAAGTAAATTGCTAATTTCGAAACTTGCAGTTAATGATTCTATTCTCAAATTTTAACCATCTGTGAGAGGGGGGGGGTGTAAATATCAGAAACCCTTATTGTACACTGCCGCGTTGAGGTAGAGTGAACGGATCATATTTTATGCAATAGCATATTATAGGTTTGAATATAGAACTGGTGGGATACCGACCGCTGGGTTTAATGGTTGAAAAAAAAAAAGGTTAAAATCCCATCTCCAATATTATAAAATGATATTGGGATAAAGTTTCCAAAAAGCCAGGTGTGCCTATTTACTTACTTGTAAAAGTTTTAGATAACTAGATTTTATTCACTTACTTCTGCCTATAAAATATGCTTTTTAAAGAAGTGGAATTTTCTCGAATTCAAAAAAAATTATTATTAAAAAATTAATAAATAAAAATACTAATAAATAAAATTCAGTCGGTAAATTATGATGAACTTTACTAACATAATAGTTTTTGGCTAGGTCCCTCGATAAATATTAACAAAATATTTTGATCATGAGAGAATTACATTGAAAAAAAAAGAATAAAAAAAAAGCTATGATGTTATGTTATTTTACAAATAATATTACTAACAAAATAAAACTTATAACTAGTGACCCACCTCTCCCCCTCTCCCTCCCCCGTTACATTTTTTTCCTTTATTTTTCTCTACAAAAAAGAGTAAACCCCATCTCTTTTATTTTATTAAAAATCAAACTCTTATCATCACAAATCCAATTACCCCAATGCTCACTCTTTCAACATCTTTGTACACTGCCGCATTGAGGTAGAGTGAACGAATCATATTTTATGCAATAGCATGTTCTAGGTTTGAATATAGAACTGGTGGGATACCGACCGCTGGGTTTAATGGTTAAAAAAAAAAGGGTTAAAATCCCATCTCCAATATTATAAAATGATATTGGGATAACAAGTTTACAAACTGTCAGAAAGTTTCCAAAAAGCCTGGTATGGTGGTAAAAATTTCAATACACCTCTTGTAAAAGTTTAAGATAACCAGGTTTTATTCACTTACTTGTACCTATAAAATATGCTTTTTAAAGAAGTGGAATTTTCTCAAATTCAAAAAAAATTATTATTAAAAACTTAATAAATAAAAATAAAAATACTAATAAATAAAATTCAGTCGGTAA
Source organism: Populus ilicifolia (assembly GCA_015708895.1). NCBI lineage: Eukaryota > Viridiplantae > Streptophyta > Magnoliopsida > Malpighiales > Salicaceae > Populus > Populus ilicifolia. The sequence continues at coordinate 82,525 of SRLM01000307.1, forward strand.
ATTATGATGAACTTTACTAACATAATAGTTTTTGGCTAGTTCCCGCGATAAATATTAACAGAATATTTTGATCAATATATGTTGAGAGAATTACATTGAAAAAAAAAAGAATAAAAAAAACTATGATGTTATGTTATTTTTACAAATAATATTACTAACAAAATAAAACTTATAACTAGTGACCCACCTCTCCCCCTCTCCCTCCCCCGTTACATTTTTTTCCTTTATTTTTCTCTACAAAAAAGAGCAAACCCCAACTCTCTTATTTTATTAAAAATCAAACTCTTATCATCACAAATTTGATTACCCCAATGCTCACCCTTTCAACATCTTTGTTTTGATTCAATATTTTCTTAGGATTCCCCATATCAAGTAAGCTAAAATACTTATTTTTATTGGAACTCAATTTTAAAATGTTGATTTTTATTGTATATTTTTGTAGTATATAAAGTTTATTTGTGTGTTTATTTGTTTTATAGCTATTTTTCATAGAAATTTATTATATAAGTGTATGATTTGTACATGTTATGATTTGTTTGAGATTTTCAAAACTTATATATGTTTGTAATTTGATGAAATTGATTTCGATTTTGTAATATAAATGTTTTATAATGAAAATAATAACTTATTTAATAGGAACATTTTATATAATGAAAATAATAGCTTATTTAATGGGAACATTTTATATTTTATCAATTTTATTATTGAGTTTAATACTTTGATAAATGTAGAGTTTGAATCAATGTAAATAATTAATAATGATATAAGAGTATTGTTAAAATATATAGGAGTACTATTAAAATATATTAAATAAGTTTGAGTTAAATCAATATTAGATAATTTATTTAGTTCACATAATTTATTATTACATGTTGTTATCAATATTCTATATAGGTTTGATATAAGTCATGGATGATCGTTCATGAATTTATAAAGTTTCATATGAAAGGTTGCAAAGGATGAAATATTGTAATAGAATTAAGGGTTTTATTAGTTACACACTATCTAACCCAAGAATATTAGTAGAAATAGGATTAAATGTCCATGAAATAGATGTAAAAATAAAAATTTATCAATCCAGATGTTGTAACAATGTATTTTTTTACCAAAAAAAGTATATGGAGAAATACTTGTTTTGGTTTGTATATAGAGAACTATATATTCTTTATAAGACCATGGTAAAAAGGATGGATGGCTTTACTTCTAGTTCTAGCAACGTGCATAGAGTTGTAAATGGCAATAGTAATTCTTATAGGAATATAGTTATAGATGTGATGAGAATGAATCAAGGTTATAAAAGTAAATGTTCAATTGTAGATGAAGAACCAAATGTAGACATGATTAGGTTGTTTGATATTTTAAAAGATTTTAATGAATTATTACAGGATAGGTGCCTAATTATAGTAAATTACTGATTATTAACAGGTGTTCACCATTAAGTCAGATTATTGAGTGAGTAAGGCCAGTTACACCAAGATTTTCAAATGAAATCGAAACATTTTACCTTAAAGGAATAGCCTATAAGAGAACTTATATGCTACTAAATTCATGATGAAATCCCTTGGCCGATGATACAAGAAAACTGGCATGTCTAAATTTTTGCATGCTGTATTATCTTTAAAATACAGATTTAACCAAGTATAGAACATGTAAGCACACTCATTATAAAACTCAAAATTGATAAGGAAAGTACTTTATTGCATATAGAAAAATTAGATACTTCTCTATTACTCTTGGACTGCATATAAAAATGAATCAACATGTAGGCCTCTATTTAACCAAGTTATTCACGTTTTCAAAGACCATTGAAAACAAGATATGACATTATTCATATGATGCCATTAATAGGGTTATGGTACAACCTTTTGATGATGAAACTTGAAAATATTTTAATACAATGTATCCTTAATTTTTAATAAAATCGAAGAATGTATGTCGTAAGTTATATACAAATATATTCAATCTATTTGAGTTATTTATTATTCCTTATTCTTGATGATCACTGATAATCTTAGTTTAAAAATTACCATCAAGGATGTGTATGCGACTAGAGTTCATATTCTTATCTATGGTCATGTCGATCCTAATACTATGGGTGAGAATATAGATGTTTTTCTTTAACTATTGATTGATGAGTTGAAGCAATTATAGTCTTCTGGGACTTTAACTTATGATATCTCAAGGAAATAAACTGTTTAGGTGAAGGTAGTTTTAAAGTGAACTATCAATAATTTTCTTATGTGTGAAATGATTTCTAGTAAGCGCACGTATGAAAAATTAACATATCCATACTATATAAAAAATAATAAGGCATTCACCTTAATAAATGGTGTAAGGCATTTTTTTTATTATCATTGGTAGTTTTTACCAATGGATCAGTAGTGTAGAAAGAACATAAAAGACTTCTTTTTTAATAGGGTGAAAAAAGATGTTTCACTGCTAGAACCATCGAGTGAAGAATTATATGATGTGGTATTGTAATACTCTGATATTGTGTTTGGCTCTCATCTAGTAAGCAGAAGTTTTCTAATTTTGGTGCGACCTATAATTCAAGAAAATGAAGTGTTTTCTAATAACTTTCTTATTTGAAAACTAATCTCATCTGCTATAATCTTAATATCATACATATTGAAAATAACATGTTTAAAAATATCTTTAAAATGGTTATGAACATGAAAGGGAAGACAAAGAAAAAAATAAAGGCTAGAACGGATATACCTTTGCTTTGTCATCATAAAAATATGGAGTTGTTATACATAGAATTGTTATTATTGTGCTATGATTTTGATGTGTTTGTAAATGAATAGAAAAGAAATACAAATATAATTTGAACACATAAACTATTTTATACTAATAAAATTACTGATGAACTAAGTCTATCAGAAAATTCTACAGAGTGAGAACAAATTACATACATTGTCATTAAGACATACAAATAAAATCACCAATGAATAAAATTCATTCGTATATTCTAGAAAGTTGGAAAAAAAATTACACTCCAATATCACTAAAACATATAGATGGAATCATCAATGGATTAAGTTTATAGGTATATTCCAAAGAGTTTGGGAAAAATTACAATGTAATCCCACTATAACATACAAAAGGTGTCAATAACAAATTAAGTTCAATGGTATATTCTAAATAATTGAAAAACAAATTATAATCCCATGTCATTAGCTATAAAAAATAAAATAACATATGAACTAAAATTTTATCACTAATGTTTTGGGGGGGTTTTATAAAATTTCAGGTTTAGGGTTTTTAGACTTAATTTTTTGCATTTTTTATTTGGATATTTTTGTTTTATGAGGTTTGGTTAATTTAATATTGTGTTGTTAAGGTTATTTCATGTTGGTTAATATTAAATATGTTTCGTAATTTCAAATTTGTGTGGTGTGTTTCTTGAGAAATGTTATATTACAATGAATTTGTGTGGTGTATTTATTGAAAAAATATTAAACATTAATCAAAATAAGCTTTCTATTAAGTCTAATTTATTTTTTAAAAATTAATTTAGTTGTTTATGTCACTTATTAATAAATACAATTAAATATAATTAAGATGATGCGTCTAATGAATATATGAGTTTTCTTAGAAATAGTATCTATTAATTGATTTGAGTATTTAGATTTGAGTCTATAAGAGTAAAATGATGGTTTGAGTTTTGAAGAGACAAACTCTAAAAATAGTTCTCTCTACCAGTTTAAACTAATTTTAGACTAAAGTAACAGAATTATTGATTCCTTATATTTTTTTCATGGTTTTTAGTTTTATAAATCAATAAAAAGAATAGTTATAGATAATAGTTATAAATAAAATTAATTGGTTTAGGCAACATATTATTGATGTGTATTTACAAGTAAATTTTAGGTAGTCTCGTATATAGGAAACGTGTTGCCAAAGTTTTTTTAAAAAATAAAAATGTTTTTATCTTTTTCAAACCTTTAATTTTTGTAAAAGCCTAGTAGAAAGTTAGTAGAAAGTTAATAGCATATTATATAGGGATCACTACTAGTTCTTTTAACAACACTTCTGACGACCATGAATCATTAGGTGTCAACTATGAACAAGCACCTGAGACACAAATAGTCTCTTTTGATATAGGCTCATCAAGTGCAATGGCACCATGTAGAGAAGGGTTTTGTTAAGAGTAGGAACTATTTACCATAAAGTACATTGCCTAGTGGAAGTCTGACCACTCAATGTAATTTGTTTTTCTTTCATATACTATTAAACAAAAATAGTTAATAATTTTTTAAATTTTAATTTTAATTAACAAATACAATTTCAAGTTTATAAATATAAAGGTTATCAGAATGATAACATCAGTAATGAAATTACTGATTGTAGTTTCACTATTTTAATAGAGCCAGGTTTCCAAGAATCTTGAATAGAAATTCATAATTGATGCATGGTTTAGAAAGTTCCAAGAATCTTAAATAGAAATTCATAATTGATGCATGGTTTAGAAAGTTCAGAGTTAATATATATTTAAATAGTTTTTTTATTATGTTAATTCAATTAGCTTATTAATTTTAATGAACTAATTCTTTTATAAATTTGACAACAATAAGGCTAATAATGTTGTTGCCAAAATGGTTTGAAAGAATCATAATGCTACTTGGTAAAATTGAATATTCAATGTTATTTTTTGTATTTAAATGTTTAATTTTTATTTTTAATTTATTAACTAATAATTTATTGCCAGAATGGTTTTGTGATTTTTTATATGAGGCTCAAAAAAAGCCCAAAAATATAATAAAGAAAGAGATCTTCTAGGCTAAAGATATGTGACAGTTTGGAGGGATTTTAGACTTCCACACATCTTTAAGGCTATATCAGAAGAATAAATTTAACACATGACATTCAAGTGTTTCATGGGGTGGTTGCAATCTGATATGAAAAACCAGAACATGAGGATTCACAATTCTATAAACATGTATACTAGCGAATCCATTATGCTTATTTTACATGCAAAGTGGATGGTAAGATTTTTTTTTATTAGATCTATTTAAAAAAATATTGTTTTATTACTAATATATTTAACTAATAATAGTTTTCTCTTTTAGGTTACAGTTCTTGGATACGAACCAAGACCGATGGAAGTTTTTTTGTAGAAACTCACATGTAAAATGATGACAGTTGGAAAACGGATGGATAATTGAGCTTAGAAGTTCGTGGAATGTTAAATTTCAATTATTTGTTTTCAAGTTATTAGTTTTTTAATTTGTTCACTTTTTTTAATAAACGTATAACACTTAATTACAGTAAAGATACAACGATGATCCTTTGATCCATCCAAAACTCAATTTGGATTTGTGATTGTAGGTAAGATCAACCAAAGCACCCGATAGAAATTAGGTTTACACTATATCAAACACTATGGCCAAGGAGTTATGGACGACCCAAAGTGTTTCAATTATTGGATACTTATAATCAATTCCAACCACTCAATCTTTGAAGTCCCAAGTGATTTTAAACCAACAAGTTAAAGACCAAACGATCCACCTTGCTCCTAAGACAGAACAACTTACTATCAGAATGGTTGCACTCTAACGATTTTGTATGGAGGTGAAATCATGCATGGGCGATATATGTGCTCCCCCTTATCGTTGTTTAATCCTAACAAAGACTTGCCTCCTTTCCTTCTTCAACTTCTCTATTCTAGATGAATTATATTTAAATTGATAAATTTTTAAATCTGTAATAAATATTTTATTTTTATTTCCTTTAATTTTTATCCACTCAATTTATTAGATTTTAATATATATATATATATATATATATATATTTAAACAACTTATTAAAGGGCTTTTGGATGAAATAGGTCCATTGGTATATTCTAGAAAGTTGGAAAATATTTGTTGAAAATTCCACTAATACTATTTAATCACCGACATAATTCATCCTTCGATAATTTAGAAATATATCCCTAATGGAATTACAAACAAACTTTTTGTTGGTGGTATACTATAGTCATCGATAGGGATCCTAATGGAATGATGCTAAAAAAAATTGTTTGGCATGTTTTTCTTTGTAAATCAATCGGTGATTATATTATCGATGTAATTGGACATAATAGAAATCACAGACAATAAGTTTTTTTTATCAATAATAACCATCCATGATCCTGTCGATAAAAATCATGTAGACAAAATCAATATCTAGCTATCGATGAAATATTCCATTTCTACACTCTAGAATTGTGGTTGTGCAAGCAATGTTTTTGTATCATATTGGTGTCAAGCTATTAACTTGATGATTCAGTAATTTAGTCCAAGTGGAAGTCCTCCTTGACAAAAAAAAAGTAATTCAGTAATTCAGTAATCCTTGTTAAATTAGATAGTTAGAATTTTTATTAAATTATGATTATTAGATGTTGTAATCTCCCTATAAATATATAAATATAAGGGTTAATGTACTATAAATTAAAAGAGAGAAAGAATTGAAGAGTGTTGAATATTAATAAATGAAGTTTAGAAGCTTAAATACTTAGTGTTTTATTATTTTAATAATTGATATTAAAGCTTAAATTAAATATTATTAATGGATTAACATATGAATTGATCGATAAAATTATTCTGATTGTAACGCCGTTGACAATTCTGTTGGTAAAAATATCACGTTACCATATGATTTTCTTTTCTTGAATCTCATTGCAATACTCTTTGTAATGTCATTGGTATATACGAATGAATGTTTTTTATTGACATATTCACAAATAAATTTTACCATCAAGTTAATTATGTTAATAATATCTTCTCTAAAATTTACATATTATTGTATTTGTATGATGTTTTTTTATTCTTTAGTTTTTCACTGCAATTCATCCAAGGATCAATTAATCAATGCCTAAACATTTTACTACAGCGGGGTTCTAAGTTACAGTACTATCAGTGGCAGCAACAGTTGTAGCTGGGACATAGCCCAGGAGCACATATCGACATAAAATGGGAACAACTTGTGCTTTACATAAGAGGTAATTTGTAGAGGCTAATTTAATTAAAATATCTGGTAGATGAGTTTTGAAAGAGTGCAAATCAAACGGCCCTGCTCATCCACTGGAAGAGTCTGAGAGAAAGTAGAGGAGGAAGACATGTTTGATAAAGGTCCTCTCGTGTAAAGCTCTGATGCCACGTAAAAATGAGTTTAAACTGGCATGCCTTATGCATGGCTTGTATTCATTTACATAGAGTTTACAGGATACAAAAACAGTGGTATGTAGTTGGACAGGAGATAAAGAATGAAAACAATATAGCTGTGACAGAGTCCTACTGTCAATGTTATTTCAGGAACGTATGCCTAAAATAAGAACGAAATCAGCGGCTGTTGCAGGAGAGATACGAGGAGAAGATCATAATCTATAGGAGAGATCGGAAGAGAAACATCATGGATTGTGGAGAATCACGATGGATATGTCACTACAGTATTATCTTACCATCCAGTCTAATTCAAATCTGTAATCATCATATGTAGGATGAACAAACTTTTGTGGAGGACATGTTGGTACGATATATGTGCCGAAGGCCCACATTTTCTATATATACTTTTGTTTCTGGTTGCTTGTGGTTCTTTCTTATTATTCTGATTGCTATATAATACAGAAAAGGTGGCGTTTTTTTGTCGTGAGGCCATACAGGCATGCCTTAATAAAATGTCAAACAGACAAGGTGGCCAGCTTTCCAACCAGAAGCCTTGAGAGTGCTAGCGTGCAGCTTTTATAATGCATGTTATGGCTGTGTTAACCCCAAGAGTTCTTGGCGGCCACAACCACAGCGCCTCGGAAAGCTACTTTGGCTTTTAAGCTTTATGTATAGGCACTAATATTCTATTAATCGCCCTATAATTTATTGATCCCATCTGATTTGCCATTCCTTCTCGCTAAATTAAGATTTCCAAGTTATGCTATATGCTTTGGAACATGACTCTACTGTCTGGTTGGTTTGTTTACTATGTGGGAAAAATATGTATAGAGTGAATCTTGCGGGGTGATTTGCTTATACGGGTGGAATCAATACAAGAGTATTATAAAAACAATTATTGAAAAATAACTAAACTACAAGAATCTAAATTTATAATTTTATTATTCAAGATTTTCTCAAATCAAAATTAAATATTAAAGCTTTTCCACATCCCTTATGTACTAGTAAAAATTAATATCATAAATAAAGTTGAGAAAACTAATAAAATAAGTATAAACTACACAAAAAATTAATTTAAATATTCTATATATATATATATATATTAATTTAGGTGTGGGCATATTTTAGGCTAGGTTTGATAAGTATCTAAAAAATACTTTTTTATTTGAGTCGGATTAATATTTATCAAGTTCATATTAAATTGTTATTTTTATTTTTTTCTTGTTTTGAAATTGTCCGTGAGTTATATAAAAATTTAATTTTAATTTTTCATAACAAAATTTTAAAAAAATTTAATGATAAACTAATTTTGAAAAAAATTATCAGTTTGGATAAAACTTCCTATTATATACTTATATAGCTCTAATGTAATGTTGGAATGAAAAATATAACTTTATCAATTCAAATGAAGAAACCTGACTAAAGATCGATGCATTGAAGAATTAGATGTTCCACTAGAACATAATAGCACAATTAGAAACGTAGATATGTATTGAAAAATTGTGTAATTATATAAGGATAAATTGAGTTATTTTTCCAATAAATATCATTGCATCATAACGTATACAAAAAAAAAAAAGATAACCCTCTTTTAATTATATATCCCTCGATTTAGTGGTCCTTCTGGTGCACCAATAAAATCATTCATCTTAATTAATCTTTCTTCTAATTTTATAAATCTTAAATTGCATAAATACAAAATCTACAACTTTTATATATATATTAGTAACATTTGAATTATTGGGTTTCTTAAAATATATATACATACATATATATATATAGCAGAAATAATAAATTTAATTATTATCTTTTTTAGAGTTCAAAGGATGTTGTTAAATAGATCTAGAGTCGTTTAGAGTTTATACGAAAATTACTTAAAAATTAGATATTATTTTTAGTTTTGAATAATTAATTCAAAGTTAGACTATTACAAACCACAAGTCATCCAAGCATCCAGTTTATAATTGTAAACTACATGAACTACTAATGAAAAATCTTATAAACCCTTCTAGAAAAGAGTAATTGTTATATATTTGAGTGTTAACTCTTTTCTTTTATATTTTAGGAGTTTCTATAACTAACATAGTTTTCATGTATGTACAAAAAATAAGAAGCATGGTATTCTATTTAAAAAAAAAACTTGAAAACCCTATAAATGGTGAAATATGAATTTTTTTAAAATAATATCATATATATTATTTTAGGATAATTTTAATTTTTAGATCTAGAATTATAATCTTGTACTACTTACATTTAATTCCTTGATTTCTAAAACTTATTTATAATTAAGTGAAATTTGATTAAACATTTCATTTTAGTTTTTGAAAAATAGTTCTTATGTATGTAATCCGTTAAGATCTCTAATAAGTTAACATAAATATTAATCATAATCCAAATAAAATAGGATTAAATAAATTAAACAATTTAATTTATTATTATTTAATAATTGATTGATTTATATTTAAAATAGTAAAAATATCATAAATAGCTTAACTTAATATTTTAGTGACTAGTTTCTTAATATAATTATTATCACTTATCAAGAATGTTTTGATATAAATATTATAGCATGAAGTATATCTGCTTTATTAAATCATTTTTATTCTCAATACTCATTTGTGATCCCTAATTATGACAACGTGTAGTTAAGATCAAAGTATAACACTCCTTATATAAAATAATCCAGTGATATAAAGTCTAAGAATTACTTACACAATTGTCACATAAGTCTTTTCATAGACATAGGTGATATCTTTATATGTAATTCTCATAGAAATCAGTTTAGTGTGCATGTTATCTAACAAATAGCTACATATTAGATTAATGTATCCCTCATACCTTATTTTTTTAGAGCAATTATTTACTTTTATAAAGGAAGAAGCATAAAATATATCGATCTCGTTAGCTCTAATTAATATTCAATCTTAACAAAATATTGACCAGAAAAATTTTAAAAAATAACTTCAATGAGATCGCAATCTCATAATTATAATAACTTTATAATTTTTTTATAAAATATTTTTGCCTTGTGAACTTTATCTTTATTTTCGACTCATTAATCAAACATTAGATTTATTAATAAAATATAAATAAATATTAAAGATAAAAAAATATCTTTTTTAATAATAAATATTTATTATATGAATAAAAACAAGATTGCATGTAACAAACTAATTAACTACTTAGTATATTTACTAACATGAATAACATGAATAACCCTTCGGGATTGGTTGGGTAGTTAAAGAGGTATCTTATTTTTGGTTGACTTTTTGAATTCAAATCTTACATCTACCATCCAAAAAAAAATAATTAAATTTTTCTATGTTAAATATATATATATAAACATCATTTATAACTTACTTAATAATTTAAATTTTTTAGCCATAAAAAAACTTTTATATATTATAAAAGTTTTAATGATCATGTGATCAAAAACTCATCTTATTTTCTTTAATAAAATTAAGTATAATAAAGTGATGAGCTTGTATAAATTTTAAATCTAAATAGTTTTTATTTAAATAATTTATCTAAGAAATAATATAAAATCTTGTAACCTATCCTTATAATTTTTTTTTATTTTTTGTTTAAACTAATTTTTGAAACTCTTAAATGCATCAAGCCAATGTAAAGTATGCTGCTTTCAAATCATCCGGAAAGAAAAGAGAAAGTAGTTTATATCAACTTACGAGCTTGCACGAAAACATCCCATCGTTGAATAATAATAATAATAATAAAGGAAAAACAAAGTTAAAAAAAAAAGTTATAGAAAAAGGTAAACAAAAAAATGATCGTGCACTGTCCATCTTCAGCTCAGCCCAATACAACGAAAATTGACTTTGACCCGTCCCTTATACGCTTCCAAATTGTTCCTTTCCATGAATAGGTAGCGTTCCAGGTTTTTTGTTTTTTTTTTTTTTTCTTGGGTTTTTCTAGCATGCTTGATATTATTGGAAAGTCTCACATATTAAAATTAATCAATTTATTTCCATAATCCTAACCCGTAATTCTATATTGCTGTGTGGCAAATCATCCCGTTTGTATCAATTAACTTGTACCCTTGTTAGAGAAACTCCCTTTTATTTTTTTTTACTTTCCTTTTTATCTCCTAAACAGGGCTTTTAGAGAAGACCGCCAACCCAGTTGACAGTTCAGACAAAGCCCCATCTACACCTGAAGTTGTTGGATGCATCAAAAGAAAGAAAACACCTTCCTGATCCATACGGGACATGGCACTTGCAGGAGCAAGACCATGTCAGTATGCTTGCTTTAATCTAGACTTAGCCCAGTTGTTCTAGGTTCTAGCCTTCGTCCTCAGCATCCTGCTAAAAGAAAATAACCTAGGAATTGACATGGCTTGGAACAAGAAGACCACCAACCCAGTTGACAGTTCAGACAAAGCCCCATCTACACGTGAAGTTGTTGGCTGCATCAAAGGAAAGAAAACACCTTCCTGAACCATACGGGACACGGCACTTGCAAGAGCAAGACCTTGTCAGTATGCTTGATTTACTCTGTGGTAGTGTACTTATAATTATTTTTTAAATAATTTTTCATACTAGAAGAATATGTATCAATAGTTTTTTATTTTAAAAAAATTATTTTTAATATCAATACATCAAAACAATCCAAAACATATTAAATTCTAGCAAGAAAAAATAAATATTTTAAACACAAGATTTACACCATATTCTCAGTGAGTAACTTAACATTCCCAAACAGTGCCTTAGGATTGTTCTAGGTTCAAGTCTTCGTCCTCAGCATCTTGCTAAAAGAAGATACGGAATTGACATGGCTCGGAACGAGAAGAATTTGCAAGCATTCCTTTTTTACCGTCCAGCCTAGTCTACAGCAAGGGTACTTACGGCTTGCTAAGCCATGCTGCCATTGTCTTTCGCATTAAGTATTCAACATAATTGTAGTCTCGTGTTCCAGAACCCAGGTGCCATTGAACATGAGAAAATCTGGCGTATGCTCGAAAACAAGGTATGCTTGAAAACAAGATGCGCAAAACAATTCAATGTGAGGAAGCAGGGAAGCAAAACACCAGGTGAAAGAAACAATCTTCTGGAAAAAACTTGGCAACAGTTCAACCAAATTAGAAAATAGGCCAAATTAAATAAATTCGGTGTACCATAACTTTGACACGACTCAATCTGATCGCCTAACAAGTTGGATTCAAGTTAAGCACTTGCAACCGAACCTTAACATATCAGAATTTCCTAATATCCATGGGAAAATAAATGTACTGTACAGAAACAAGGAGTGGAGGAATGACACTAGGACAGGATAGCGGGTCCAAACCAAAAACAAAATTGAGTCGGGAGAGCATATACACAATTAGCCTGCTGAACAATTGCTTGCATTTTCTTAAAACTGATTAGCTGACATTTTTACATGGTATTGCTTAAGATCAATCAATGAGAAGATTATCGGAGTGATACAAGAGCTTGAACACAAAGATCAAGGAATTGAGTGAAGATAGAGGATACAACCTAGAAGCATCACACCTGGGTAGTTGTCAAAAATTTTATGGGAACCACTACCTTATCAGCTCCAACAAAATTAGTTGGAAGTTGGTATTCACACCGTTCACATGTCAGCTTTAATAATCAGCTTGGAGGAAACTCTCATATGCAGTTCCATTCAGTGTCTTGTTGACATCTTCCCAATTCTTAACATGGTCTGACAATGGACCTCTGTGTATCTTGACCTGACGGCTCATTAACTCCATCAGCGGAAGACCTAGAAATGCTTGAACGTCCTTAAGTTTCTGCAGCACAAGCATGATAAATAACACACTTTGAGAGACTCACAATTTACAGCACTGTCAGAAAATGCAAAACTATCAAGTTGACAAACTGACAATTTGAATGGCCGACCATTTCCAGAGGAAAGGATTATCTTGAGAAAGGAATCGTTCAAGGGAGCCCAAGATGTAAATTAAATTTCTCCAAAATTTTAAAAAAGCTACTAAAATTTTACATTAGATAAAAAATCTTAAAATTAATTTGGAAGGTCTGTTGGTTGAATTGCAGAAATACTAGGTAACATATGCGTTATTCCAATTATCAACATATTATTCGTCGAACTTGAGAATGTAGAAAACAAGTTGAATTTTGCATGCCAATGGTTTCCTGAGAGCTTGTCATGATAACTTACAGCAGGGTTTTTTATGAGATCCTCATAGTACAGAACAATGTGCCTGGTGCTATTGAAGTATTCTAAAGCCTTGGCAGCTGTGATCTCAACCTCCTTCAGATCAGAAATCAACAGTGTGGAATTTATGATAGGCTTGTACTCCGCAAGTGTTTTGGCCTACAAGAAATTACAGCTAACAGTTCAACTCTATCACATACCATGAAAGAGAATCAAGAATTAGTGGTCGGNGGGGAAGAAGGACCTCTTCAGTGGAATGAACATGAGACTTGTGGGTTCCATTCAATAGCTTAGCATGGCGGTCATAGGAATTCGCAAGAACTGAAACCATGCGACGTAGTAGATTTCTTCGAAACAAAAATATTGCAAATACACCCCTGCGGTTGAAGTAGTCTGATATTTCCTTATGATGCTGCATTACTCCCTGCATAATTAATAATAGGTCAAATTATTACTTCATAACTTTCCTCCCTTAAACAAACTTTCAGTGAGAAATGCACACACCATCCTTCTCTAGTCCCCATAGATAAATGAGGTTCTTCCTACTTCAGGTTTTGCTCAGCTGAAGGGTTGTTTTATATTATTTTAGCAAATAGTTGAGAAATTAAGTAGGAACTGGCAACGTTGAACAAGAATGAAAAAGCTACTTCTGTAACCTCATTCAACCATGCAAAATGCTGTCCTAAAAGTACATAATTTCAAAGAAAATATGGAAACCTAAAGTTCCTTTATTGTTTTTGTCTATAAGAAAAATAGTAAATATTTTTGTTATATGCTATCCAAGTGAAAATTGCTAAAAGCAAATACCATCAAGTTAAACTGTCTATTAACAATCAAAAACATAAACTGCATTCTATTTCCAAATTAGAAAGTGCTCTCACAGTGCCCTACAGCAACCAGCAATGAAAAATCAGACAACAAAAGAAATTTTTCATTATTGACATCTGAACACAGTTTTGTTTGGGTTTAACCAACCGGAGCAGCTTGTATGGATTCATAACATACAAACATGATTTTTGGGCCTTCTAAGAGAGCATTGCAGTCTCAGCCACAATTTCTTTATTCACCATGTTATACCATCAGAGAAACTGGATTCCAAAAAACAGCAGTGCACAATTCCTTCTGAGCATCAGCTAATATCCACCAGATAAATAAATAAATAATGCTACCTTTCCATTTCTATATCTGCATTGCTTAAGGTACGGATACTTGTAACATGAAACAAGAAGCTGGTTTGATTAGAATCAATCAAAATAGGGGTTTTCACAAATCTGGCGGGACTTCATAAAACTTTAGGTTTTCACTAGAAATGCTAAAACCTTTAAGTTTCAATTGTTGCTACTCGTTATATTTGTTTCTAATAGGGTACAATAGATCCTGATTGGATGAATAGCTTGTTCCTAATTGTTGCATTTGGATCTAATATGGTACCATATACCCTAAACAGGATAATCACGAGATAAGCCAATAGCAACTTATGGTAATTTCACACATGAATAAATTTATCAGAAATACAGTTATTTTCCTTTTGTTTCTTTGAAGCTAATATATAGATTGTTAGTTTATTCTGGGTAGCCACTTGAGTAGAGTGGTAGTTGACAGCTCGACACCTTCAATTACTATGCCAACAGTGTATGAAAAGATAAGTCTTTTAGTAGCGAACCAGCAGCACAAATGAAGGATTTAAACATTAACCTACTTTTCAACCAGAAATACCTGATTAAGCATCCACTTGAAGCCAACAGCTGCAGAGCATTCATTCTTTGATGCACTAGTGAACCAGTCCAAATTGTAGACTTTATCAAGAGTTTGTGTAATTGATGAAATATTTATCCTCCTATCAAGAACAGAAAATATCTCTCCATTTGAGCTCACATTAACATGACTGTTTAACAATGTTTCAAACCATCCACTCCCTGATCTTTGCATCGACAATATAGCAAAGTATCGTACAGGATTATGCGCACATTCAGCCCTAGAAATACACCAACAAAGAACTTAAAACACACCTTTTGATGAAATCCAATTCAAAAACAAAAGGCGGGAATGCCGAGTTACCTGCTAAAAGTTTCGGGATTAGGATAATGTACACTAGAAATTTGCAGATTTCCATGATCATCATCAGGAGACAGCCTCTCAACTACTTGGATATCTTGAAATTTAATTTTACTATGGATACTTGTCTGCTTTAAACAAACTGAGCAGATATAAACTCCACAAACCATAGCAAACATCAAGACTATCATCCTTAACAAAATTGGAGTTTTCTTAGCAGGCTTTATGACTATCGCATCCTGCTAAACAGAAAATTAAGCTTGTCAATATTGAGACACATCGCATGCAAACTAGCGTTAAAGAAATTTATAAAAAAAAAATCTGAAATTAAAGAACAATTGTCACTCCAGTCTTGATCTTAACCAGGCAAGTGAAGAACTGATAGAAATGATTCAAAAGAATAGCAATGTTTCGCCACAACAAATAACAATAGAAAGCATCACAGCCATGGAATCTTTAATGTCATATAAACAGCCACAAAAAGAGAAAAAACAGAAATGACCTTTATAGAAGGAAAAACAAATGGAGTGTCGGTTTGACAATAGGAAGCTAAATAGTAAACTTAGAAATTGAAATATATACAACTAGAAAAAACCCAGATCAGAACGTGCATTACTACCGAAACCCATTTCAAACATTTTCCCCCACAGATCAATGAACATCAAAACTGAAACAGCAACTTATAAAATGAAACCGCCTTTTCTACAGCATACACTACCACTAAAACTAATTGAACAAAAAAAAAATATCCTTCAAGACTTCCCAGATAACCAAATTAAAAAAGGAAAAACGTTCTAACCTTGCAGTAGAAAAAGACCAAAAAAAATAGCATTTTAAGGAAATCCCAGTATTCAACTCATACAAGAGAGCGAGAAAAGAGAGAAGTTGGTGGTACCTTGTTTAATAAACAGATATACTCAGCCATTGCTGTATTTCCAGTAGCTGAAGAGACAGAGAACCCAGCCAAAGACAAAGCAAGAAAAAGTTAAAATGAAAACAAGGACTCTCTCTTTCACAATCCGCTATTAGTTGTACAACAGAGAAACGCTATATTTTAAATAAGAGAGAAAGAGGGAGAATAAAGAAGCTGCCACGGAGAACTTGACTAAATTAGGAGCTATTTCTTAGATGAAGCCTCGTGATAAACAATAAAGGGCGCCTGTGCTTTGCTTTTATTTTTCGTTTTTGTATTTTCCCAAACAGTAGACGCTGCCTGCTCGTCCTTGGATTTGTGTTGCTGGCTACGCTGCCTGCCTGCCTGCCTTGATGATGGCCTATCTCTCTCCTCTCTCCTCGATTCGTGCTTTCGATTTCCCTCTAGATTCTGTCAAATTATTAGCTAGTAGAACTATTCTTTTTCTTTTTCTTTTTCTTTTTTTCTCTTTTTTTTATTAGAGTCTTGGCTTAGGTGTCATTTGTAAAGGCAGGAGAAATTTCCATTAGTAAGAGCGAAATGGAGGTGGTAAATTAACGAAGGTGCTTGGGAGTTGCATGTCTCTGCCATTGCTTGGAATTGTAAAGCAGTGTTCGATGTTACATTTTGAAAGTATTTTAAAAAAATTATTTTTAATTAACATATTTTTTATATACTAATATTAAAAATAAACTTTAAAAAATAAAAAATATTATTTTAATATATTTTAAAATAAAAAAACCACTCTTTTAAGGACACCTAAATCTTTATAATCTTTTTCATGGATGAGAGCTAGATGTCGTTAGTAAATGCAATGAAGGTCTTCAATGCTGCCTGAAATTGGAAGTCTCCCTTTCCAAACACGTCTAAAAGTCTAAACTCTTGTTAAGACTTTGACTGTTGTTTTATTTAATATTATAGTTGTTACTGTAGTTATGTTTGAAAAAAATTATTTTTAATTGGAATTGTTTTGGTATTTATGTATTATTGATTAAAACTATACTTAAAATTAAAGATGAATAAAAAATAATTTAATGTGTTTGGTTAATAATATTTTTAAAATTGAGATTATAAAATAATTTTAAAAATATATGTATTAATATTATTGGTTTTTAATTTTAAATTGTATATTTAATTATTGTTATTATATCATAAAATAAATAATATTTTTTATAAGATATTTTTTATTATTACATTAAACTATCTATAATTTTATTATATATGAAATATATCTGACAAGGAATAAAGTTTTTTGAGTTTTTTAAACACGTGACAACATTATGTATAATATAATTATGAACAAAATTGAAATTACGATAATATTTTATAAATGATACGTCATCAAACGATCTCTGTTTGATATAATAGTATTGTTGAATAATATTAAATACTAATTTTTAAAATAAAATATAATTAAAAAATTTTAAAAAAAATATTTTTTATTTTACTAGATTAGACCCAGTTCAATACATGTTAAGTTTTGGACTCGACCCTGTCCAGCTGGAAGTGGTTCGACTGGGATAATGTAGGAATGAATAGTGCAAATAGCATAAATAGAATAAAAATATACATTGTTCAGGCTAATTACATTGTTCAATACAAAAAGCAAGGAATTCCTTACTTTTCTTTCCCAACATTTCGAACATAAAAATAATATAGGATCCATGAACAGTATATCTCATTTTTTCATTGCCAGATAACTTAAATCTACAATGTAATTAAAACACAGTCGTAGTCTCGTAAATAAACTACCTAAGTTCCATTGATTAACAATCCAGTTTATTACCAATTTTTACTTAAAAAATTAAATGGTGCGGGGATGTTATATATATTAGAAATATATTTTTTTAATCAATAAAAATATAGAACTATTCATTAAGTAATTTCGTGATTTTATATAAGCTTCTCAATATTAAAAACATGTATTTGTTTTTAAAGTTAAAAAATTGTATTTGTTTTTAAAGTTAAAAATTATTGTATTGCTAATTAAAGGTATTTATGGTTTTTAAATTTTAATATATAATACAATTACATTTTTAATTTTGGAAGAAACAGAACGTAAGCTTAACATTTAAGGTTATTTTTATACTTTTATATGAGTATTTTATGTCATTATCAAGGTCATAAATATATTTTCTTGCATTTTATAATACTTAAAGCTACTAAAATATAATTGACACATCCCGGTGTGTGGGTAATGTCATTGTCCATTCAGCTGGCACATGTGATGCCACTCTATGATTATAATTGACCTTCCATCATCTCTCTAAATGCATCCTAATATTCTTTTTTATTTACAGTAGCATGTAGCAACTTACCGTGGTTAGATTATTATCGGTGGTTGTTTGGTTTTTTTCCTCTTTTTTTTTATCTTTCTTGATAGGTATTGTACATCATTATCCTCTTTATTTTTTATTTTTCAATTTCAATTTCCAATCTATTAATTTCTTATTTCATTCTTTTTTTATTTTTAGAATTTTTTATTCTTTTCAATTTAGTTCTTCAATTGCAATTTCTCATATGTTTGGTTTTTCATTTTAGTCCTTATTTTTTAAAATTTCTAATTTTATCCTTGACACTTATATTGAATTTTTTTTCCCTTCCCATTTAATCCTAGAATTAAATTTTATACGTTTTATTTTTTTTTAATTTGACCGTCTTTGTTTTTTTTCTTTTATTAAAGCTATTCTCTAGTTCAATTAAATCCTTCAATTGAAAATTTCTATCCCTCTAATTAATTTTTTTCTATCCTTTTGTGTAATTTATTTTTAATTTTATCTTTTGACATTTAATTTGTTAGTAATTTGGCTTCATACAATCATATTATTTTGCATTAGATTTTTTTTAATAGTATTTTTGTGATTATTTTCAAGTTTTTTCTATATAGTTATCTTGGTCTCATTATCTAAATCATGATTTTTACATGTTTTTTTTTAATATAAGTTTTTTAGTCATTTTGTTTCTATTTTATTTTTCAAGCTATTGTTCTAATTTATCTATAATTTCTCTTTACACAATTAAAATTTATTTTTTAAATAGAAAATATTAATTTGTAAATTATATTATCAATATTTTCTTCCTTGCATGATATTTTTTATAATATGAGTTTATTTAGTCAGTTTTGTCTGAATTTATCTTTTTAAATCATGAGTTTTTAAGGTGTGGATTTATTTTTTATTTATTTAAATAGATAAATTCAGTAGATGCATATCTCAATTTTATGTTATGGAATATCTTAATCTTTTTTATATAAGTTTTTTAATTTATACTTTAAATTTTTTACGTAAAAAATCAAGCAACATGTTTACCCGGTATTTTTTTGAAAACAAATTATAACCCACAAGTAGACGGGTTAAATGGCTAGTCAATTATTGTAGTGCAGTCCAATGGCAGACAATTTCAATTCTTTTTTTATCTAACAAGTCATTATTGTTTCTATGTTGTTTCTAGAAGAAATTAAAATTATTTTTTTATAATTTTGGGTAATTTTAATTTGTTGATATATATATATATATATATTATTTTGATATATTTTTAAATAAAAAAATAATTTAGAAAATAATTATTATTTCAAACATTACCTCAAGGTTTATTAATTTGAAGCGGAATGCTTGATGCTACCGAAAATTCAGTGGACTATTGGTTAAGCAATTCTGGATAATATAAAATCAAGCATTAGTATAGTTTTCAAAAAATAAAAAATAAAATTTGTAGGTTTCAAACTTAATATTTCCATCCCCTAAAATTATTTGCTTACCATTTTTTATTTTATGCTTTCTTTCAATCACCGTGCCTTGATGCTTAATAACATAGATCTCAGAAGAGATCTTTGAGTTCCAAAGGGTGGTGTGATATTATTTTTTTTCATAACATTGAAATGTCAAAATTATCATTACAATTTATGAAAATAAAGAATTAATTCGGCAAATTAATTTACACTGATCAATTATGATAATTATTTTGAAATTGTTAAGCCAAAGAACTAACAAGTATGGAAATGCACCAGAATATCTTGCTTTTAAGGGCATTAAAGAATTAGATAGTTTCGAATTCTCCACCAAGTATACCATCATGCAAATTCCATCATACCAACTCACTTTAATTAGTGAAAAAATAAATATAAAAAATAAATTTGATGCATTACATCTTTAATTTAAAGAAATAGAGTTTCTGCTATATGTACTATTTAACAAATAAAAAAAACTCAAGCATTTATATATTATCTATTGAATCGAGTATTTATATTGATATTTTTTATTGATGTTTTTTTTTAAGTAGAGTGTGCATATAAAACAATAGTTTTATATATTTTATAAAAGTTTTTTTCCATTTTCTTTAGTAAATGTTTTTCACTCGTTTAATGATTTTATCATAACCAATCTTATTGAGCTTATAATCTGACTTGATGATAAATATATGTGTAAATACCAATAATTTATCATGATTTTTCTTCGAGAAAATATTTCTTACCTGTTCAATGATTTTATCATAACCGACCTCGTTAAACTTATTATCTAATGAATTTTTTTTTATTTTTATACCTTTTACATGGCATTAAATATCGCCTCCACTACTATTTAATGGAGTAGATAGTATATAATTAATAAAAATTATCAACTTTATTATAATAATCTATTATGCCCAACCCATTTGATGAAACTTGACACATCCAATGAAAGCTATATAGAATATTGATAACAACATGTATTAATTAATAATGTGAATTAAATAAATTAGATGTACTTAACTAATTAGCTATCACTATTTTAACTTAAATTTACATTTCAATCATTATCATTTTTCTCTAAAAATTTAAATTTCTTTAAATAATTAAAAATTTTAACTTAACAATAAAATTAATAAATGTGAAATACACACATTAAATAAGTCATTGTTTATTTCATTATAAAACACTTAATTTACAAAAATCAAACTCAATTTCATCAAATGAAAAATAAATATAATTTTTTAAAAATTTTAAGTAAACCCTAACATGTACAAGTCATATATTTATGTAATAAAAGTTTAAAAGAAAAGGCTATAAAATTTTAAGAAAAGACTATAAAACAAGTATACATACTAACAAACTACATATACTGCATAAAAAGCCAAAAAAAAATAAATATTTTAAAAATAGATTACAACACAAAAAGAGTAATTTTGGTTATTTAATGTGGTGAATTTTCAAAAAAAAAAAAAGGAGAGCCAGAATAAGGATATTAAGAGACTTAGTATTGGGGTGACCATATTTGTAATAATAAAAACATGATTTGTGACAAAAAAAAAGAAAAAGAAAAAAAAGGTGTTGTGTGTTGTTTCCATATAAAAAAAGAGGAAGAAGAAAAGGATTTGTTTGTCAAGTTATAATTTAAATATTAATAAATGATTCATTGATAGTTATTAGTAATATATATTTCCTCAGTAATTTTATCAATAACAATGAAATATTATTTTTTTTATTTTTTATTTGCAATTATAATTCTTTTCATAGTTACCAACAAAAAAAACTTTTATCAATGAATATAATGAGAAATAGTAAAATAATATTATATCTGTAAATATCACTATAATTTATTAATAATATTGTTTCCATAGATATTTTTGTTTATATTTAATAATTTTTAAATAGCATGGTTTTACCGAACTCCAAAAATTAAAGTATAATTGTTGTCTTCTAACTTTCAAGAAGGCTAAACAAACCCTTTGTTTTCTCTTCCTCGTTAGATATTTATAGTGATCGGTGCAGGAGCATTAGTTAGGGAATTAAATATTTTCCTTAGTAATTTTATTTTTTTACTAAACTTCAGATATTAAATAAGTTTAAAAATATAAAGATGGTTAGGAAAGGCAAGACATGTTTTTTATTTTATTTTATTTTGAATGATATAAATTTACTTTAAAATTATTAAAAATAAATATTTATTTTTATATCTTTATCTATCCTTTAAACCAAACACGTTTCTATTCTTTTGTATTAAGAGACAATAACCAAACTCAAATCAAAGATCTCCTACTATTTGCTTAAATCTCTACAAAGGATCAATGAGTCTAGACAATGATTCGAAGAGCTTCGAGACAAGCTTCGTGTCCAAAGTTTTCCCTTTCAATGGGGGGGGTTTTAGACGTGTTCATCTGCTGATCATGTTTATAGGAACTGATATTCAACTTCAAATGTAATCTATATCAGCTAGGAGTTCCATCTCTATCTGGTTTGAAAAGGGATAGTCTTCGTGTAACCTAGTCTAACAGAATAACTGAAATCCTTGTTTAAGTATTCAAAAAAAAGTTTACAGAATATATATATATATATAGTTGATCCTATTTCTCTAAAGTCAACTACTATAATATCGTAAATTCGACTATAAGATGGGAAAGTTGCCTCTACACTAATATAGTCGGGGGCGCACGTCACCGGCTTCGAGAGTCATCAGTAAGAGCTCTTGTTTTGAGGGAGGTTCATGTCCCAACTACCGATGACAATTAATCAAATACCACTCTATCATGTGCAGAGAAATTTGTTGTCTTATTTCAATGGTAGTAAATGACTTGAGAATCAAAATCAATATGTATATGTGTGTTCGTGTGTGTGCCCAACAGTCTAAAAGAGTTAGCTAAGAGTCTTTAAGCTACAGAACTTTCAAAAGGTAGGAGTCAAGACAGGAATAGTAGGAACTTAATTACCATTCGCCATATATAGTTGGGAGAAAAAAAACAGTAACGAAAACGATGGAAAGGAGCTAGGAGAACACACTTTGCTTATGGTATGACAATTGATCTCTTGAAGGCAGGGAACCGCGAATACAGTTAGAAAAACAACATCACGAGTAAGATCACCAGCAAAAAGCAATTAAACATACAAGAGCCTGATGTTTTATTTATTAACTTTATGAATGTTAATTTATAAATTGCGAAAAGCATTAAGAAAAAGAAATTGTGAAAAGCAATAGATAAAAGGAGTAGTTGACATCCTTGCTACGCATGGGATGAGTATGATCATCAACACCATCATTGGCAATGAATTATATGCTTGCTTTTCTGGAAAAGGACCCTTTTTTTTTCTTGCAACAAATGGCTAAGCTTTTGTACTGAATACATCAACAAGCTTTCATTTAGTCAATCTCTTTTTGGTCAGCCAGCGTTTTTGGGAAGCTCTTTGTAATGTTCAAGAATCGGAAATCACCATTTAGAAGTTGTTTTTGTTTTAATAAATGGATAGAATTCATTGAAATGGAATATCTTCAAATGTTATAAAAACGCATTCGCACATAAATTAAAGCGTTTGAAATGAACATGGTGCTGTAAATAACAAAAATTATTTTAAAATATTTTTCTTTTATATTAAAAAAATACAACATATAATATATATATATATAAGATTTTATATTCTTGAACACTAAACTTTTATTTAGTGTTTATATAATAATAAACTTTGATATAAATAGTAATCAATAAAAAAAGAATAATGAACTTGTATTTGTACGTATAAAGTTGAGCCGAGCAAAAAATTACCCCTTTGCGCACACCTAGATTTTTATTTTACTTATTTCTATTATTCATGGTATTTTATTACAACACATGGAGTGATAAGTATAGCGTAGTTGTATGGCAACGTAATTTGCCCTCAGTACCGTTTTGTTCAGGGAATGGGAACAGCGAAAAACATAAGATAATGAAACATAGATCACCCTTCTCTAGAACGTGAACCCCACGCTGAACAATTTGGTGGCAGTGGCGCCCATGTTTCAATTATTATTATAATAAAGAAATAACCAATAATATTATAGTCAAATTCTTCATTTTTATAACGTCTCCTTTTGGTATTTTGCACTTAGCAAGTTGGGTGAGAGGAATCATTATGTATTGTTGCTGGGGATTCTTTTCCGTTGGTTGTTGCCCCCACATTTGAACATTTGGGAAAGAGATATCACTTTAAATTTGTAGCAGTAAGTAGAACATGATTAAATTAAAGTATGGGTTTAGGATCGAGAAGGGACCAGTCAATGTGTTATTTGACCTTACACCACATCTGCTTCGTGAAATTGCCAGGGAGCAGTGAACGAAGTGTTAAGACAGTGTGCACAACGAGGTGCCAACTGAGCCCAGCTGAGTTGTGAAGTCTTGGGATGATAAATTAGGGGAAGATACAGAAATATTATTAAAAAAAAAAAGCGAAACGGAAATAAAGGAACAAAATACTTTATGAACAAATCCACAGATGATTTTTTGGTCAATGCAAAGGAAGAATATGCTACCCAAGAAATCAATGCCCTCTTTTCTTGACAGGTTTAAAAAAATCAAACTAATTTATTTTCAAAATCAGGATAATGACAAGCTGCTGGGGTGTATCTTAGGTTGATATAGCAACTAAAGATAACTTGGAAAATCTTGCGAAAGTCGGGGGAGAACCTTTTGAAGAGTCCAGATTATTCACGCATTAGTTCTGTCTCTATAAAAGACCTAAAAAGAAAATATATATCAAAAATAAAAAAACATTTTTCTAACTCTTTTATCATTGTACGTTGACCCATCTATGTTTTTTGGTAATAAAAGTTATTTTGATGTTTTATAAATATAAATAAAGTATTTTTATGACTTTTAGTACAATTTTCTCTTATAAGTATATCTATGTATAATATTAGTATATTATATCTATAATATGGTTTATATTATATGTACAATTATATATGTTTACACAACATATGAATATGGCGTATAGTGAATTCCCTTTTCCTTTTAAAAAAAAAAACAATCAGTAGATGTGGTCGGAAAGAATTAAGTGTTCACTTGCAATGGTTGTTGAAACAACAGTTCTAACTTGAAGAAAAAAACGTTACTTCTTGTATTATATATACATGCAAGTTATGTGACAAGACATAATTTTAAATATAATAAAAAGACAATTTCATAGATATATAACTATAAGAATATTTTGAATTTTAAACCTGCTAAAAAAAAATCTCCATATTCATAATAAAAAAAAAAACAAGTAATACGAAATAGATAGTTAGATCTTTTAGTATGAAAATTATATTATAAGATTTTACACATGCAAAAATATATTGGGGGTTTCTTGGATAGAAAGTTCTTATAGAGAGGATTTTGTTGATAATCCGGGATTAAGCAACGATTAATGGCAGCTGCAATGCTTTATATAAGAACTAAGAAGTCAGTTGTTCATGGTCTGAATTAAGCCCAAATCATAACAAAATCTGGATTGATATGTTGATCTGTCAGGTTAAAATCCAAGTTTGGACTTCGTACAGGTGCTCCTATGTGTAGAGAAAGATAAAAGATAGTGTTTAGAAACAAGAATAAAATTGTGTTTTCTTTAAGTTTTTTTATTATTTTAAATTTATTTTTTTATGTTTTTAAATCATTTTCATATAATATTAATACATTTCTATATTTAAAAAAAAAAATTAGACTGCAAAAGCTACAACACACTCGCATACAGCATAGAAAACGGCGCGACTTTAAACCAGGTCCCCTCGGACCAACAAACGTGTAAATATCACTTCCAACCAGTAGCACTCACCATAGAGACCCGTGTGCATGTGCGAGCCAGGAATTGGAAGCGGCTGGAAGCAAAACAAAACATCCACGACTCCAGGCTGAGAGGATCCAAAATTCCAAATTGTTTGGACTCTTGGCACCAGCAGAGCAAGCAGCAAGGATTTGCAAGCTGCGTGAAGCAAAACATGTTAATGACAAGAATAGCCAGTGCCGAGGGCAAACACTGGTCATCACTTCTACAGGTAGCTTGGGAAAAAAACAAAAAAAATAAATAAATAAATAAAAGAAGCCAGATCCATACCCACCACCACACACTCAAATCAGGGGTGATATTATAATCTTTTAAGTTTTGCTTTCTGACAAGAAAATCACGACCGAAAGCATACTGAAACCAAGAAAGTAGGCCACTGTTCCGTGGATGGTTATTATGGCCTTCCTTGTGCAAGTGATTGAATATCAACTTCTATGTCACAGAATGAATATTAAAAAAAAAAGGTTTATAAATAAAAAAACGAATTTATCAGTTATCAATACAGTTTTCAACCCCAAGCTAAGCGAATATCTGTTGGATGACAGTCTCCGCATTTCCATTGTACTGTGCAAGAAGATGGATAGCATCAGCCCTTGGAAGCGCAAGAAATTCCTGCACCAACCCCAAACATAGAAACCAGAGATTATACAATTGGCTTCCAACCAATATCTGTCCTAGAAGGCTACTGGCAGTACCCCAATTGAAAACAGGTGAAAAAGCTGTATCTTATTTTGTAGGGCAGCAATAGAAACGTACAACTCACCATAACTTTTAGTATTGCGTTTTCATCACAAACATCTCTAGATG
Source organism: Populus ilicifolia (assembly GCA_015708895.1). Lineage (NCBI taxonomy): Eukaryota > Viridiplantae > Streptophyta > Magnoliopsida > Malpighiales > Salicaceae > Populus > Populus ilicifolia. Next base: position 109,145 of record SRLM01000307.1, read on the forward strand.
ACTCTTGAGTTGCGCTGCTACCATCTTCTGAAACCCTAGTGCTGGAAGATATTGTAACTTGGGAGGATCCATGGGTGCAGCTATCAGCATTTGACTTCGACATGGAACAAGCAGAAATCAAGGGAGTATTAACATCTTTCAAAGAATCAATCCTTAGAAGACTTTCAAAACGATCTTTGCACATTTGAAGTTTAAACCACTCATTGTGAGTATGGAGGGTTGCTCTCATCAGCTTCATAAGCTGCGGTTCTTCAACACCAAGCTTCCGACCTACTGCAAACTATCACAGATATAAAAATGCACGGTCATTAGCGTGTAGACAAAATAATCCTAGGTCAAATAAAGCTCAGAATGCTTATGTTTGTATCGGTAACCCAACATCAAAACAACCGAGGAAATGGTAGCAATATGACCACCACTTCAAAACAAGTTGGAATATTTTTAAAAAAAGCACTGAAGTTTCTCTTCAGCATGTTTTCTAACAAATACTGTTAGCACCAGTAGAAAACAAACTTCAAGATCTACTCGCATTGAATATCAATGTTTTAGCGCACTGACCAAAATATCAAGTAAAAATAGCAAATCCCAATCGGTTGATGGGGGTACACAGAAGGAAAACATCTGTAACTTTATCAAACACCCTTGCTATGGAAATTGATCAGCCAGTTCTTCCTCGTAGCCTTGTCACTATTCAAATCCTATAACTCTAGATGAATGCTACATACTATGAAAAATACACCACGAATGCTTCAAGAAACTTAATGACACACTCAAATTGCCATACCATACTATCTTTACATGAAGTTATTTTTTTTATAAAAAAAAAAAAAAAACACCAAGCCAACTTTTCCAACTTTTTTATCAACTTAAAGCCATCCATGGATAATAAAAGACAAAATGGCAGCTGTAGAATAAGTAAAGCGTCCATCTAATTAAACCATCTTTATTCTTCTTGTTTTTTAAATAAGCCAACCAAATTGAATCAATGATGATATGAGGTAAAGTACTCCATTTGCTAGAGAGCATAGCCTGCTAGGCATGCAGACAGTAATCTGATCATGCAACACACTGCCAAGAAATGCATTCCAAAACAAGAAAGAGGGGTTCCATGGAGCAAGGTAATCAATCAGTCACTAACCTAAGTACACCATACCGATGCAGCTAAAATTCTTCTTGTTTCTTTTCCGATAAAAAAGCCCCTTACTACATGAAACATTATGGAACAAAGCAAGGGAGATGACGAAGATGGGAAAAGATGAATGTTTTTGTTTTCAAGTAAAAGATGGATGTGACATGGAAATTTGATTGGCTCCTGATTGATTAATTTCATGATGTATCTTCAATTGCATTTAGCATTACTCATAACTTTAACATGTACCACTGAAGATGCAAGAACAGGTAAAGCCGACATGACATATAAAAGTACACAATACTTACTGTGGCTGAAATCTTACTCCAGGTACTCTTTTACTCATGTACTTCCATTCCATAAAAAAGTAATAAATTAAAAAAAAAAAAACTACTCAAATGTTCCTTTTTCCTCATTTATGCCTCATTGAGTAAACAAGCACATAAAAATGCTGCAAAACTTCATCACTCCATGAAGAAGCTATTCAATTGTTCCTTTTCTCGTCATTTAAACATAAAAATGTTGCAAAACCTCATCATTCCATGAAAAACCAATTTAAGTGTTCTTTTTCCTCATTTAAACACATCTCACAAAACTGGACGAAATACTCACGGTTCAATTCTCGTTGACAATAGCACAACCTACATCATCTATCACATGAAACCCCTCCAGGTGATCTTGTTATAATGAGAGACAAAAACAAGATGTCACCCTACTGAGGCATGTTATGTGATCCCATTTAGACAGTACTTTACACATGTTAATTCCAACGAATTATGACCAATACACAATGGTCAACAAAGTTTCCAGTCGCAAAACAGTGAAAGATGATCACAACCAATTTTCTATGTAAATGAGTAACACCATTCTGAAAGAATCAAAATGATGGAACAAATCAAGAAGCATTTCCAGTTTAATCACCAAGACCAAGTCACGATACCTGAAGAGAAGTTGAAAGTGCATGTAAAGGCAAGCCTTTTCCAAGGGCATCTTCATTAGGCCAGAGCAATGCCAACAAAGTCTCCTTCAAGGGCTTCAGCAAAGAAGGATCTCTTGATGCTATGGGCCCTAAGTGTGAGCTTGCAACCCTTAGAGCACTTGAATGATCACCAGAGCTAACCAGTTTAAGGAATTCAACCTGAAACCACCGGAATATTCAGAAACAGCATCCTGTATAAAGCTCAAGAAAAACAAAAGCAATAACGTTAACATTTAATTGATGAAAGTAAGAATTGACAAAGGAACCACGTTTACTTGTTTCAACTGGAAGAGCAAGAAATGATTTTGCAGAAAAAAGTTTGGATCCAAAGCAGTAACTTCTTCCACAACCTCTGCTGCCATTCCTCTACCTGCCAGTTCCTTCATCCCAAGTACAATCTCATATTTATCATCTCTGCTCTTTATGTCTGCTGAAGGATGCTTTTCCAAGCCCTGCAGAAAAATATTCTATTGGAAACCACATAAATCACTAGAAAAAAAAATTACCAAGTAGCTACCTGTTGTTCCCTGGATAAATCTGTACTGGTGGCATTAACGTCTTGCTTATAGTCTTCATCATCTTGCCTCCCCCTCCATCGCTTGCGTTTGCTCCTTTCTCCAGTTGTATAATTTCTGTTTCTTTGAAGAACTTTGGAAATTCCTGCTTGATGTGATCCGCTGGTGCTGCAATCTTCAGAATAGTTTGTCGATTCACACGCATATCTTAACTCCACATCAGTTCCTTGTATGCTATTCACATCCACACTATCCTCAGGAGAGCCATTCATATGAGCATTGCTTACGGAAGTTTCACCATCTGAATGTTTACTAATAGTATTGTCACCCTCAAAAGAGTAGTTCCTTGAGGAACAATAGCCAGGCTCTGATTGACCAACTTTTAAAGGCTCGACAAGGGTTTTTAATCCTGGTACTAAAGCAATCATAACGTGTGTGTATGTGTTAGAGGGAGGGAGAGAGGGAAGGTGAGATGAATGAAATCTAAAACAGATATAGAAGTTTGAGAATCACCAGAAGGCAATGCAAGACCAGAATCAACAATACCCCTGTAGACACAATACTCACGAACAAGCTCATCAAGCATTGAAACATCCACCTTCATCCGACAAAGCTCATTCTGTGACAGAAATGTTCAAGAATAGTGAGTGATAAGTTCATACAGTCAAGCTGCTTGATTAGCAGAAAATAACTAGGATCTGAATAGCGCACGCACATTCATATACAATGCTTGTTATCAAGAGGACTTCCCAACACTCTGCATATTGCTTAAACACAAGTTTATTGCTGAAAAAAAGTACAGATGTGGAAGCATGACACTATTATGGGCACATTACAATCACTTGGTGTCAACCAAGGCTAAGACACAGCCAATGCAGTGGATAATTTAATTCATCCAAATGAACTTCACATGCACATGTAGAAGATGATATCACATTAAGGATGGAACACATTAGAAAATATGTATACCTGGAATGCCTGAAACAGGTCTCCCTTAGCAAATCTCAAGCTGTCAATTGCCCCTTGTCTCGTAAGTTCCACGGCATGTGCAAGTGCTTGTATGTCCACCTGTATTTTAACATAAAACATGTGATGCAAATTGCCTGTATATTATGAAATAAACATTATCAGAATCGTTCAGAAGCCTGATGATCCTGCAAGAGAAAAGGAGTTTGCCAATGGGATACAGCCATTTCTCAGCATCAGCTAAGGTCAATTGCATTGAATATTAGAAACCTCACCTCATCAAATGGAGGTGCTTCATAAAAACTCTCTTGTGGAACAGCAGGAGGATCGCGCTCCTCAAGGAGCAACCTTTCAGTAAGATCTGAAATGGGTGATGAAATACCTTGACGAATGCAAAACCCCTTGTGTATGCTGCACCACATTTAAGAAGTGAACAAAAATTACAATCCAGCTAGTGCAAGCAATAGCAGCCTGACAAGGACTTAACAGATGGAGTATGAATCGAAAGTAAGCATCAATACCAACCTTATTAAATATCTTAATGTCATAGAAAAGACTGGATCATATGCCTGTAAATGAGCTCTTAAGACTGAGGACATTAATCCAGCAATTTCAAACCTCCTTCTTTCAGACCACTGCAACAAATATTGTATGCTGAATCACACAACTAAAAATGTACTCTTCGCAGGAAGTTTTGGTTTGCTATGGATATTCGGAGGGAAATATCATAAATGGAAAAGAACCTGATTACTTCATCATAAGTGAAATATAATCTTGCAGGTAAAATGACAATGGAACATAAATTATATGTTTAAGTTATCAGCATAAAGTTCCATTCGTCATATCAAACTATTCCATACATCTTTTAGTCAACCAGACACCAGTCCCACTTAATTTCCATCAAAACCCTAGGCAAAATAAACCAAGAAAATCTCCAATATATGCTTAAAAGCCTAACACCTCCAAGATATTGTTCCATGTTGTTAATATAAATTTAAGCATTCCAAATGTCATAATTCTACATCAGTGACAAATAAATGCATCAGAGTTACCAAAGAGAAATTTGCATGCAAATCCAAATTCCAAATTAACTATCACGAGAGTTAATAAATATTGAATGGCAACAAAATCCAAGGTTATTAATAGACCAGATTGAGCAAGCTATCATCACCTTTGTCACATTCATATACAGGAAACACATATTGAAACAGAAAAGAAGTTTGCTTGTGTTCAGAGCTTGAAATCCTAGAAATAAGAGGAAGCAGGCTTTATTCTTTATTTTCTAAAGAATGTCCATTGACGCAAATGAAATCTCATGGGAAAAAGGAAAAGGGTTGTCAGCTAACATCAAATAAAGCTCACCTCATTTGCCACAGGAGAATTTTGATCATCTTTGTCGTATATAAAGGCAAGGAGAACATGCTTAAATTCCTCATATGCTTCCTTAAACACATAAACGGATTTCTGTCAGACCTCCAAAAAAAAAGAAGAAGAAGAAGAAACATGGCATCCACACATGATTGTCTGTTTCTTTTTTTCATTATTACAAGCAGTAATCAAATTCTCAGAAGCTGTGCCATAAAGAAACACGGCACAAAATTGAATTTTTCAAGTATAGTTCTGATAAGATATCCATGAACTCACAATTTCTTGCAGCCAAATCAGGACGGAAACACAACTCTTCACTCAATAATAAAATTAAGAAAATATTTACACTTCAGTCTTAGCCAAAAATTTATTGGTCCATTTACACATCATTTATAAGCTAAGACTAAATATGACATTGAATGACACCATTCTATTACCATGAGCAAATTTTACAGTCATTTATCACAATACTGTCAAAACAATTGCAATTACAATTAAGCAAGCCATCTAGAAACTTAAAAGCTCTTGCTAACCCATCAAGAAAAAAAGAAAAAAAAAGAACTCTCTTCTTCGAAGTACCAATTTATCTGTTGCTGAAACTCTCTCAAAAGCTCAAACTTTCCAAATTATCATCCTCTCCACCAATCCCACTCTAATCAAATATGGTTTTAATTCACGGTTCAGGAACTTATCAAGTGCTAGGTTATATTCATTCAACAGAAGCACTGCAAAAGGCATTCCACGACTGACCTATCCAGTAATACACAAAAAGCATAACTAACTAGTTTCTTCCACTCCTCCACTATTTCAACTAAATTATAGGATATTATCTCCATAAGTTACGTTAATTTCTTGCATTTAAAATGTAACCTAAAAATTGAAATCCAAAACCATCTCCAACACTTCTAATACCTATTTAACCGATTCATGACGAAATTTAACAAAATTTAATTTTTTGTCATAAAATTAAGCTAGAAGAAACAAACCGGATACGCATCAAGTGCACATGGAGCGAGAGCCGTCCTTGTGCATTCAATAGCAGAATCCCTCGCCTCGTCCGTTCCTCTCCTTAATAACTCCATAAATTTCTACACACACAAAATTAAAATAAAATACAACTTTCAATTTCACACAAAATAAAATGAAAATAATCAGAAGGAAAAATGAGATAAGGAACCTACCTGTTTCTGTAAGCGAAACAGGAGGCGATGATCATCGAGAATAAAAGGAGCGTGGGAGCGGAGAAGATGAAGAGAAGAGTCAATGTCGCCGGACTCTAAGAACCGTCTGATCTGGCGAATGATGAATCGTGATTGATAAGAGGAAGAGAAACTTGGAGGAGAAGAGGATGGAGAGGATATTATCGATGTTGAAGCGGAGTCGTCGATTAAGTTCTCTGATTTTGCAAAATCTAGTATGAGTCTGTCTAGAGCCTCCCAGTTCACTGACGCCGAGTCCATTATTTGCTGTTTGGTTTTGATTTTCTCGGGAAAATTATTTTCAAGGTTAGAAAGTGAGAAAATATACAATTTCTTTTCTTTGCGACTGACGAATGAGAAAGAAAGGCGGCGAAGTAAGGTGAAAATTTGGGGAGGGGATTGAGGGTTATATACCTGCCACGTGTTTGGTAATTACGTGAGGTTGTAAGTTTTGTTTTGATGTAGTGACGGGTGGTCAAATTTTCTGTCATGCTGTTGGTGGCGTGAAGCATGGTTATAAAAATCTGACCGACTACAGATTTGAGTCATGTGCTAAACGAGTCGACTCAAGTTGATTGAAATTATTATTTTTTAATTTAAAAAATTAAAATGAAGTTATTATAAAAAATTAGGGGAAAAAAAGAAATTGAAATATAAGTTCATATATATGATAACTATAATTATAAGAATTGAGCAAGAGTTAACCTATATTTTAAAATATAAATTATAAATTTAATAGATTAATTTAAACCATCATAAATTTTGTCCTTAAAAAAACTTTTGAAACAATATTATTTTAATTTTTTTAAGAAAAAAATTAATTAAAATGATGTTTATTTAAAAAAAACTATTTTTTAAAAAAAGTGTTAAGTTTAATATTGATGGGTAATTAAATTGACTTGTTAATTTTGAATTTTATAATTTTTACTTGTCAAGTCTTATAACAATGACAATAATTTAGAATATGTTTGACAATAATTTAGAATATGTTTGGTATGATTTATTAACTTTTAACTTTTAACTTTGAGTTAAAATTTTAAAATTACTTTTCATGTAACAAAAATTAAATTAAAATAACTTTAAATTAAAAATATATTGGGTAAAAAAAATTAGAGAAACATTTTTAAAGAGTAAGTATAATATAAATTATAAAAAGAATAAATATAATACAAATTATCGTTCCTTTTCACAAAGTACTTTTTTATTATAATGATGCTTTTTGAAAAAAATTTAATTTAATTTTTTGAATTTTATATTTTAAAATTAGATTATTAGAGATTAAGTTTTATAATTTATTTTATTTTATTTTTTATAGAGTTATTATACTTTTATGATTTAGATCACGATTTATACAAATTAACTTAGTTTACTCAAGTTTTTTTTGTTATTTTTTGTAATTTTTTTTTTAATTTCACTTTTCAATATTAAGTTAGTTGGGAATTAAGCTTCATAGTTTATTTTGATTTATTTTCAATGAAATTATCTTAGTTTAATGATCCAAGTCATAGATTTCACCGGTTAAATTAGATTTATTTTTTTCATTGATTTTTTTATTTTATCCTTTAACATAAGATTGATTGAGAATTAGGCTTCATAACTTGTTTTGATTTTCTTTCTATTGAACTCTTTTAGTCTTATGATCTAAATTTAATAGCTTAACCTGAGTTGACTTGGATCATTATTTTATCTTTTTTTAATTTTATCATTTTATATTGGGTTGATTGAGATTTAAGATTTAAAATGTCTTTTGAATTGTTTTCTATGAGATTATTATAGTCTTATCACCTAAGTCGTGAGTTTTACATATTAACCTAGGATCGATCCATGTAGATTCAATATGTTATTATCTCATTATCAAGAAAAAAAAAAGATGTTGTCTTGAAATGTTTTAGTCAAATTATGTTTTTTTCTAGTTGTCTTTGGATTTGTTAAGTTGACCAAATTACATCAAGTCAATCACTATACTATTTAAGTTTTTTTTAAAAAAAAAGAACATGTCAACAATACCTCAATATTTTGTTTAACATCTAAAAAAATTAATTTGACTCATAACATAATGTAATAAATGATATAGTATGTGTATATATCATAACTTTTCTTTGATTTGAAAGTTAAAAACTAACTTAAATCAAAATATAAAAATCACAATAAAAAATGACCTTATCTAACAAAACTAATTAAGAAGGAAAATCATTATTCCTTCCTCACAAAGTACTGATAATTGGAATAATATTTTTTTTATTTTTTTTCTTTTTAAATTTAATTTTTTTCAATTTCATCTTTTAATATTAGATTTATTAGAGATTAAGCTCTATAATTTATTTCATTCTATTTTATATAAGATTATTTCAATCTTATGACTTAAGTCATGACTTCTGTAGGTTAGCCTAGTTGATTTTATTTTTTTTCTTTTGGTAATTGAATTGTTTTTTTTTTCAATTTTATCCTTTAACATTGAATTGATTAAGAATTAAGCCTGATAGTTTGTTTTAATTTATTTTTTATGAGATTATACTAGTCTTATGGCTCAAGTCATATGTTTGGTAAGTTGACTTAAGTTAACTCGAGTCTATTTTTTTTTCAATTTTATCCTTTAACATGAAATTGATTAAAAATTAGGTTTCATAACTTATTTTAATTTACTTATTATTAGGGTTGTTATAATCTTATAGTCTAGATATGGTAGATTAATCTAGGTTGACTCAAGTTATTTTTTTTTTATTTTTTTCAATTTCATTCTTTTACAATAGGTTGATTAAGAATTGAGATTCAAAATATTTCTTAAACTATTTTTTATAAGATCATCAAGGTCTCACAATCAGGTCATGGATTTACATGTTAACCTAGGATTAATTTAGGTCAATTAAACATGTTGTCATCTCAATATTACTATAAAAAAAGAGGAAAGATGTTGTCTTGAAGTTTTTTATTCAAACTATGTTTTTTCTAATTATCCAAGTTATCTTTGAACTTATCAAGTTAACCAAGTCACATTAAGTCAATTTCTACACCTGTTATTTAAAAAAAACACATAAACAATGCTTAAATATTTTTTTAATGCTTAAAAAAATTAATTTAACCCACAATATAATGCTAATAAATGATATAATGTGTGTGTATCATGAATTTTCTTTGATTTCAAAGTTAAAAACTAACTTAAATCAAAATATAAAATCACAACAAAAATAACCTTATTTATAACTTGATCAAGGAAATAAGTTTTCAATGTCTCTCTAGTTCAATACAAAATCCTTCAATAAGATTTTAAATAAATCATCAAAGATAAAATTCTTCAAATTTTAAAGAAATCATATACATCCTAATAAAAAAATTAATATCAATGTTTATGAATCAATGTTAAAATACTCATTGATTGAAACAAAAATAATAACTCGTAGAAAAGGAATCCATTTACAATCTTAACCTGACAAGGATAATATGTAGAAAAGGAATCCATCTATAATCTTAACTTAATAAGGATAATATGATTAAGGATGTAATAATTCTAATAATTTAGCCTTAAAATACGTCTATCTCTATATATCTTATTTGCTCCATGTTGAAATAGAATAACAACATTTAAGTAAATCTATTCATAAATATATTCCAAACTTGGCACAAAAGGATTTATAAGGAGATTATTTTTATTAGTTATTATTATTTTCTATTTAGTTTATAAAATCAAATATTGAGATTGATAATTTTATTTTTCCTGTTTATGACTTTTATTGTTTTCTTAAATAGAAATATTCAACAATAAAATTATTAATTTGGGTTATGTGTGACAACTCTATTCAACTTAAATTCTATTTTTCTAGCTTGTTGTTTCCTTATTTATATTTTCATCTAAATCATTTGGTATTAAAATCCAACAATCTCCATGGTTATTTGCTTGTTGCATGCTCAAATATTGAAAAATGTAGTAGAATATGACGTGCTTATCTAAAAAGGGATAAAGGGGTTTCCTTTCAATAAATAGATGTTTAGGAATTGGTGATAGAAGACATGCAAAAAAAAATTATAAAATTAAAAAAAGATGTTCAGGAATTGTTAATAAAAGACATAAGGAATAGATTGCAAAATTAACCCGTTAGCTGGCAGAGGTTAGAAGCCTGGAGGATTTTGAGAAGAGTGATCATGGATACATGACTGATTAAAGCCTGTTTTAAAAGCATGAGTTTAGGAAATAGTTTCTTAATCGTGATGAATATGATATTGAAAAATAAGAGTTTAGTTCATTTTAGCTCCTTTATAAATTGAAACCAACTATCAAAATTCAATAAGGATGAAAAAAATGATTTTGAATAAGGAAATTTAGATGCAAAATGTTTTTTTTATGATTTCCATGAAAAGAGAATCAAATTAGATATGGTTTTATTTGTGATTTTTTGATGAAGTAAATTGTGAAGGTTACTCTTCACATGTGCTTAAGGAGAATTTTAAAATTGACAAGGTCAAAGTTGATGTCCTTATACTTCAGATAAAAGTTGTAAAATGGATTTCAAAATTATCTAATAACTATATGATAGGTTTCATTATTAAAGAGCTTTAGCATGTTATTACGTATATAATATTTCTAATGGAAATAATGAGCATGTAAAGGTTTAAAAATGTTTTATTAGACAATTTTAAGATTAGGGTTACAACCATTTCAACTTGAGGATGAGTTCTCTTCAACTCTAGAAGACTATTGCAAAAAACTTTTTGGGGAGATATTATTTTTTTAATTATTAAGATATCCTATTTAGTTTAGAAAAATATTTTTTTATGGTGTGTTTTTCTATTTAATTTTGGAAATCAAATATTGAGATTGATAATTTTACCTTTTTTAATTTGTTTAGGACTTTTATTTTTTTTCTTTTATTTTTTAGATTTTCTAGTTTGTTTAAGTTAGTTTTGGAGTTTATCTAAAGAGTTGTAAACTTGTTAATGACACAAGTTACTTAAAGAGAAATATTAAATGATAAAATTATGAATTATAATTTTATGTTACAATCATATTCAACTTTTAATAGCAAAGTTAAGTAATTTTTTTTACGAACTCCAAAAATTTCCAAACCCTCCAAGATTTTTTGACAAAATTTCATTTCATTAATGATCTAAATTTTTAATAGTAAAGTCAAGTAATTTTTTTCTAACTTTTTGAAACTTTATGAGAAATTTAGTCTATTGGTAATTTCTTTAGTAAACAATGGTGGTAAAGTCCTGTGATTTTTTTAACTCTCTAAGGGCCTTAGTCCATTGATAATTATATTATTAATTTACATTCCGTCAGTATTTTTATTTGTATAAAATAATTTTTTTCCTAATGCTTTCTTATTCCTTATTTATCATATCTGCAAATACAATAAAATCATAACATAGTCAACTATTTTTTATAAAATCACCATAATAAACATTTTAACTGTGTTAATAATAGTTCATTATTAAGTAACAACATATGAAGAAATTATATTAATATCAATTTTATTACACATCATATTTTACATATAAAATCAATTCAAAATCTTTGTACTTAGAATTGTTTTTGTCTTCATCTTTTTCTTCAATTTCATCATTATTATCATGTCCGTCATAATCTTCATTGAATCAAAACTTGTTAATATCATCATCTTCATCAACTTCTACATGTCTATTAGTTCTCATTTATCATTTAAACCCCTAGCATCAACATCAACAAAAGTATTATCAATGATATAAAAATTTAAATTTTCTTCTAAGTCGATAAATAAAGAAACTCAATATGAAAAAAAAAACTTATTAAGTTAATAAATATTATCTCTCATAGTTACTTAATTGTTACCATCCTAAACAATTTGGGTACAATCCCTTATGACATTAAGTATAATAAGAGTTAATAAATATTAATAATTGCTTCCATGTATTCTAAATCATGTAACAAATTGCTTATATTGTAATTGAAATATTTTAAATTTAATCATGTTTGAATTTTAGGATAGTAAATACTAACCATGTTGCATCCAAGGAATTCTTTAATGTATTAATTTATATGAGAATATAAGAGAAAATTATTTAAAATAGCAATATGTTATCATTGTACTTATTAGGTAAAAAGTGTCAATTCAATACAACTATATAGCATATAATTATATACATGTCTGAATTTGATTTTTGTTAAATATCTTCAACTCACTATATTTTATGATAAAAGTAATCCATAATGGAAAAATATTGATGAATTCTCACTCGAAGGCATTTTATTCACCATCATCATATCTTGGACTACAGCTGATTCTTGATCTCAAATGAAACTTGAAATAGTACAAGATAAATGATGAGATCTCTTCAACAACATAAGCTTCGCATATTAAAACCTCATCATGCACCTTGTTTTTAGATTATTTTTTTTATGGTTGAGCATATATTAACTTAAATAGAGTTTAAATAAATGAATTTTCTTAACTTAAAAAAGATAATAGTAATTTACTTAGAATGTATATGTAATCTCTAATTTCTCAAATGAATACATCCATATATAATGGATATGACCCCAACTTTTGCTTTAAATAGTAAATATATGGGTAGTTGTTTCATTAAGTCAAAGAATATGAAGGGAATATCATTTCAAATTTATAGATTATCTAAACAATATTCATTTCAAGCTTCTTCATGTATTAAATATACAACTTGTTAGAACATATATCTCTAAAAAAATAATTGATCTCCATAAGTGCGTCTCATATCTATTTTTGAAATACATTCCTATAAGCAAATGGAATGAACGTTTACATAAATATATAATAGTTATAACTCTTTATTCTATACAGTTTATCATCCTCTAAATTTACCAATGTAGATATGTTCAAGGTATATCTATCAAGAAAACATAGATTCTTGATCCATTAATATATAAATAATTATACATTATTATCTAAAGCAAAGTTGACTTTAAGCTTTACAACCCATAACCCATCATAAACTAACTTTATATTCTTACATTAAAAAAATAATGGCATATCCATTTTAGCCTTCATATTGTCTTTTATTTTTCCTTTCATGTTTATTACCATGTTAAAAATATTTTGAAAATATTCTTTTTAATATGCATGACATCCATATTATAAAAGAGAAAATTAGTTTTTTAATAAAAAAGCTCTTAAAAGCTACTTTCTTTTACACAATTATAGGTTACATCAAAACTATGAAACTTTTACTTATTAGATTTAAAACCAAACATAATGTTCTTGTACTACTAAACCATATCACACAATTTTTTATTTGATGGTACCAATAATGTAACATCCCTTTCAATTTTACCTATAAAAAAGTCTTTCATGTTCTTTCTATACTTATAATTGATTGATAAATACCTTGATGACAACAAAAAAAGACGTTTTACAATTATTTATTAGGATGAAAGCCTTGTTATTTTTCATACAGTATGGACATGCTAATTTTTCAAGCATGCTCCAACTAAAAATTATCTTATATGCAAGAAAATAATTGATAGTCTACTTCAAATCTATCTTCTTTTGAAAATTCCATTTTCTTGAGATATAATACCTTAAAGTCTTAAATGACCAAAACCAATTCTAACTCATTAATCAATGGTAAAAAACAAATATTTATATTTCTACATGGACTATTAAGATCAAGTATAATCATAGATAAAAACATGAACTCCAACTTTATACATACTTTTAGTGACAGGTTATAAACCATAAATATCACTAGTTTACAAGAATATAGTATGATAAATAACTTGAATGGATTGAATCTATCTATACATAACCCAAGATATATGTTATATAGTTCCATTAAAAAATTAAAAATGCACCCTATTAAACTACTTCCAAGCTTCACCATTAGAATGGTACATCATAATTTCATCCATCGAATCATGTGAAAGATGTTGTGTTATATACTCAACAATCTTTAGAGCGATGAATAACTTTTGCAGGTTAGGAGTGATTGTGAAGTAATTTAATTTTTTATATATGATAAAAGTCCTTCCCCTAATAGTTTTGGGTTTATAATGAGCATGCTCGCATGTTCTACACTTGGTAAAATCTGTATTTTTACAGTAGTATAACATGTAAAAATTTAGATACATGTAAATTCTTGGTATAAGAGGCCAAGAAGTTTTATCATGGATTTAATAATATAGAAGTTATCTTTTAGTCTATTCCCTTAATGTAAAATACTCTTCACCTATTCGATGATTCCATCATAACTAGCCTCACTCAACCCATGACTTGACTTAATTGTAAACACTCATGTAACGACTAATAACTTGTTATAATTTATGCACCCATCATATGATGGTTTGTTATAATCTTTCAAAAGTTTAGATAACTTAGTTGCTTCTATATGTGGTTTCTTTATCTACATTTAAATAAGTCTTTATTTTTTTTTTATAAAACACCTAAATTAAAAAATCAAACTCAATTTCATCAAATAAAAAATAAATATAATTTTTTAAAATTTTAAACAAACCCTAACATGTATAAATCATATATTCATACAATAAATTTCTATAGAAAAAATCTATAAAACAAGTAAACACACAAACAAACTATATATACTATATAAAAATGCCAAACAAATAACATAAAATAAAAAATAGGTAGGTTTGCTTACTTGATATGACAAATCTTCAAAAAAAATTGAATCAAAATAAGGACATTGATAAATTATGTATTGGATTGATTGAATTTACAATGATAGAAGCTTGATTTGTGACAAAATAAGGGAAAAGAGTATTGTTTTTTTAGAAAAAACTAAGAAGAAAAAGAAATGAGAGAAGGGGAAAGGGGATAAGTGGCCATTATAACTTAAATATTACTAATAGATTTCCCAGTAAAAAATAGCACATATAATTTTTCATTGATAGTTATATAGGTAATATTGACATGTTAGATTTATAGATAAAATTAACAAGAGAATACTTGTTTAATTTTTTTATTTTAATTCTGTAAGTAATTCTCTATATATTTATTGACGGAACTTTTTCTTGATAAATACTAATGAAAATAATGATGTTATATTCTATAAGTAAATATCACTGTAATTTATTAATGCGAGAATTGTTTGTGTATCTTTTAAAACTTTAGGGATTAAATTATGATATTTAGCAATTTCATCTGTTTCCGCACATAATTGCTTGACAAGGATGAAGATCTTAGGATTCTGGTATATCCATTAAGAATTTGATACATAAGCTTCAACAAGATCCTTCTTCCAGCCGTTTTCATGGGATGATACATTAATTACTTCAAAAGCATGACCCCACAGTGGTGGGAAATAATGTTATGTCGCAACATTGTATCTTCCAATTATTTCATGAAGACGCACAGTCGGAGGTCACTCTGGAGTTGCTGCTACAATTAATAGACTTCTGCAATATTGTACTGAAAAGGACCGAAGAAATGCTTTTCGTGAGTTCATTAAAAGCTGTGTGATCTGCCAACAATACAAGTCTGAAAATATGACTTCACCATGTTCGCCGTGTCCATTGCCTCTTCCACAGCAATATTTACTGATTTCACCGTTGACTTTGTTGTGGGCTTTCTAAAATCTAGTGGTAAAGACGTTGTATCAATTTGTTGTGGTGGATAGAATGACAAAGTGTTTACAATTTATGGCTTTTGGCTTTGTCTCAACCCTTTTCTACTCAAATTGTGGCTCACACTTTTATGGATAATGTTTTTAAGTTGCATGGCATGCATGCATAGCACTGTATCTGATCGTGTTCCTGCATTTGTGAGTACTTCTGGCCTAAGTTGTTTGCTATATATGAAGAGAGTACAACTGCAGTATTCTACAGCTTATCCCCCTCATTCTGATGGTTAGTCTAAGGGTTTCAACAAGTGCTTACAATGTTATATTTGGTGCATATACGAAGGCTTATGGCATTTTCATTCTAGGTTCACACCTCTTCCAACTTTTGGAATTCTTCTTCTTCTTCTTCTTTTTTTTTGATAGTCCTCACCTTGCATCCAATCTTGAACTCGTTACTGTCATTAGTTCGTTATTTAAGTTCCAGGAGAGCACAAACCAGTTTAGCTGTAACTTGTGATTCATTGTGAGTTGAATAATTTTATTTTTCAATATAAAAAAGTTGAATATGACAACACTTTCTACACTATTTTAACATGAAAAATCTCAATAGGAAATTAAAAGTTTATGCATGTATTTTATCGCAAGTAGAAGACGTCGTGATGATAATCCTTCCGGATTGAATTAGGATGTCAAAAGAACAAAAAATTCCTTTTCTTTTATGATTTCAAGGTTTGGAATCATTTTCTAGTATTTTATTACTAAAAACCTAACTAATTTATAAAATTTGGATAAAAAAACTAGTTATGCATAGAAAAAATAATATCAATCCTAGTGTATTATACCTAAAATAAGTTACATTGCTTATTTATTTTATTATTATTAAGATTCTATTGTGTTTTTATAACTATTAGTTTGTATATTGGTGAAAAAAACTCATGTTCCATAACTTTATAGAAAAAATTTATTTATTTTGAAGTGAAATAATATTTTATTATGTTTTTGTTTTTTTAATATAAAAAATACCTCTTATATAACTCTCAAATATAAAAAGTAAACAAAAAGGAGAGAGCCACTGGGATTCTCATTTATTATGCACTTAATTTGCTTCTTTTTTTTTTACTATTGAAAAGTTTTTTTGATAAATTTGTAAATATTAAAAATAAACAAATTTAGAAAGTTTTTAAGTCAAGTTAGCTTAATAAACTTGTTATTAAATTTATGATGCATATAAAATATAAAAAGTATTTTTCTTGATCTCTTTGGCTATTTTCAAGAAAGGTTAAATCTTGCAAATAATTTTTTTTAATCTTTTTCTAGCATATTTGGTTTATATTTTTTTTATTAAAAATACAAACATTTTCTTTTTTTGTAAACTTTGTCATAATGCTAGTTAAAACAAATGATTTTTTTTTTCTTTATCTAACGCACGCTAAAAAATAAAATTTGTGTAAAGATACGCACACCCTCTTCTTACTACTTTATTCACGCAACCTAAAATCACACATATTTACGATCATTATCAAACATCAAATAATGATAATGATAATGATCGCGACAAACATATCAAAAATCCTTCAAAATCCAAAATGGACCTTCTAGAATATTGGAAGTAAATTGGAACTGCTGAGGTTGAACATAGAAGTTGTTAGGAAGTAATTAAACTGGTACTGCAAGAATAGTGGTGTCACGCGCCACCTTCACCTATAGTGCGAGGAACCCCGCTTTACCGCTGCTGGTGTAAGGAAGAAACCTAGTGGATCTGAAGTGACGCCTTCCTTTTTTCTTCTTGTGCATGCGATGAAGGTCACCGCTACCTGCAAGACAAAAATAATAATAACACAAACAGTCGATTTGTTTTGTTTTCTTGTCCACCGATTTGCTTCTCTCTCTCTCTCTGTAAAAACTCAGCTACTTCTACGACGGCCATGGAAGAGAGATCGATGGGATATGTCATGGATAAGTGGTGCTGTGCATGTCACGAGTGGCAGGTTTGGGTTTGTTTGGTAGCCGATTACGTGGGAATTTTTTTTTAGAGTGAAGAGAGCCATGACAAATGAAAGAAGGAATGATTTAGTTTTGGTTTTGGAGGAGTTTCAGTTGCTGGTTTGTTTGGTTGCGGCTGGTGGCTGGAAAGGATCTGACTGACAGTTGTAAGAGTACGTACTGAGGGGTTTTGTCGACTGAAGGAGGGAGAGAACCGTGGCCTGTGACTGTACTGTCATCGATGGTCAGATGAATGGAAGGAAGAGCTTACAACGGTTGTGATTGTTAAGATAGCTGTTGGTGGTTCTCGGGCCGGTATGGTTGATAGTGAGATGGGAGAGGCTTGAAGATGATGGGTCTGAGAAAGTGGAGAGTTGGTTTCTGTCAGAAGGGTTGCAAGTTCTAGAAGAAAAGGATCGGCCGAAGATTTTCGGGGAGAGATTGTCCACCTTTTTCTATGGCTTCCACCCTAGGTTATTTATTTTATTTTATTTTTTATTAAATGCCTCCCTCCTATTGTCCTAGATTTTTTTTTTTAACATTTATAAGCAGTGTAATTTTGGTCTGCAAGCAACTTAGTTTTATTTTAGTATCTCCATTTTCTTGCTTTGCGTTTTTAATCTTTTTATTTATTTTTTATTTTGTATTTTTTTAAATAAGAAAATAGATTTTTAATAAGAAAAGATTTTTAAATAAAAGCATTTAATAGTACAATGCATTGAAAATAGATTTTTGAATTTTGGATTCTTTAAAAAAAAACAGAAAATGATATGATTGTATAAAAATATATTTTTTGGATTTTTCATCTTTTTATTTTTTTTAAAAAATATTTTGAAAAGAGGGTAAAAATTTAGGTCATGGGATATTTAGTTAAACAAATTGAGAATTATTTGTATAACTAAAATAAATTATGAAACTTAATTTGTAATCAATTAAAGTTAATTAGTCAAATCTATGACTCGGATTATGTCTATACTCAATCATGTCCAATAGTTTTTTTATATAAATTTTTTATTTAATTACATAATAAAAAATAGATATTTATAAAATTAATAAATAACTAAATATCGCAACGCTTGTTTAAGATGTTGATAAACCTCTAAATATCAAATTGAAACAAATTATATTACCAAATTAAAAATTAATAAAATATTAAATAATAAAATTAAAAAAATAAGCAAGAAAAAGTCAATAAAGATTCAATTGTGAAAGATCAAATTAGAAAAAAATATAATAATAATAAAAAAAGAAGAAGATTGAGGCCTAACATGCCCGAACATCAAAAAATAAACTGGTGTGATCTTAGAACAACTCAATTATCTAGATTTTTTTTAATGGGGCTGACGACTTATCATCCCCTAAGTTTTTTGAAATAAAAAAAATAAATGCATCGTATACTCTACAAAGATTCTACAATTAAAGGTTGTTAAAAGTAGAGCCGTAGGTGTTTTATATTTAAAAAATCTATTTTCAATCATTTATCTATTTAAATACACCTAAAAAACACAATAGATACCCAAATAAAATCAAGATGCCTTCAAATAACAAAAAAATAGCTAAAAAATAACAAATCCCTGTAACCCAATAATTTTACAAGGTCGAATCTTTTTTTTTCATGAATTTTAAAAATAAAAAATATTTTAATAAAACCTTTTTTATAAAATAAAACAAGTTGACATCAAAATTAATTATTTTAGTGATCAGAATCATTATCAATCAATAATTTTCTTTTATTAGAACTAGAATCTAATTATTATTTTCCCTCTACTTCAAACCAAAGATTAAAAGAAAATGAGATTTTAGACAAAAAAAAATTAAATGAATGAAATACGGTATATTATGTTGCAAACTTGTAAGGAAAAAAATTAATGTTTTTAGTCAATTTTAAAATGGTCATTTAGTTTTTTCATGTTTTTCATATTGGTTTTATATTTTTTAATTTTTACTTTTAGTAACAAAATAGAAGCAATTAACATTTAATTATGATTAAAATAAAAAAAAATCACTATAAAAATCCAAAATAAAATATATGTATAAAAAAAAAAACAATGACACGAGCAACAATATTTTCTCCATGTATTTTAGTGCTGGTTAAAGTTTGCACTGTGTCGAATCATGCGGCCAATCTTTTATTTTGCCTTTTCTTTTTTTCCGGAAACTTTGGGGAGTGAAAATCAGGCTGCACTTTTTGATCTATTTTGTAGCCCGTCTTAAATGTTATTGCCAGCTATGAACTATAATGGATCACACTTGGGCTTGAGCCCGAAAGTCGGAAATAAGAACCAAATGGGCCAACATTAAACAGGCCCATAACACATTTCAAAGCAATTGGAAAAAGTGAGGAGAACAAAGGAGAGCAAGAAAAACAGAGAGATTTCTGGTGTTCAAGAACAGATAAGCACTGAAAGCACAAAAATGGTTGGCGCCTCTTCCCTGCAACCAAGACTCCTCTCTTCTTTTGTAGGCGATCGTTTGCTTCTATCAAAACATCCAGTTTCTCATCTCTTTCTCTACAAGCCAGGTCCCTTTTCACTTTCTTCTGTTTATCTTACTATTCAGTTATTGTAGTAAGTCCTTGTCTTTCATTTGGCTGCAGTCTTTTTTACACCGAGTGGTTGTCAAACCTGCAAAATCTTAATGCTTTCTTGAAATTATTGAATACTCAGTTGGAGATTTTGATGTTAGGTGCTGTTGTATTCTTATTTTATGTCGATTTGCATCAATTTAGGTGATTTATGAAATGAATAGTTGCCTGTGAGTTGTGAGACAAAGAAAGATCATTTATTGTGAAGTTTTAAAGACAAAGAAAGATAATTCAGTTTCTATCTAAATGGTTTGGTTTTCCTTTGAATGTTATTTTATGCTAGCTGGTTTTAGACCTTGGTGTTTGCAGCTCATGGCATTTTTTACCTCACAAGAACAGTATTTTTTTGTTTTTTCCAATTTTCTTACAGGAAACAGACATGTGTCAATGCAACTATCTAGAACGCTTTCTGGCTTGACCAATCTTTTATTCAATAGAAGGTATGCCAAAACCAACACACAGAAAATATATCATCCTTCTATTCCTCATTTTCTTTTTCCTTTTTACTTGTCTGTAATGCAGTTTCTTTGGTTTATTGATATACTGCACTTCTGAAGTGAGCTGCACTGTGGTGTTTCTATAGGTTTCATGTAACATGCTTGTACATAAAAACGTGTGAGTTAATTTTTTAGGATGTAGGCATAAGCTGTGGTCTATGTATATCATATGAATTTACTTACCTTATAGACAAAAGGAACTTCGCATCATATTGGGCCATATCGGCCAGTTTGATGCTCCTGGGATGGACCTGATGAAATAGGGTATTGTGCATTGTTTTACTTTTTCACAATGAGCATGCATAGAGAGTTTGAGAAAAACACTGACATACCAGACGATGGATGACACATCTAATATTTTATTCATTGAAATTAGCAGAAATCTGGATGAAGTGTCTAATGCCAAGCAGCAACATCTAAGGCCAGGGAAGTTGTCTCCTCGTCGACCTGTTCCAGATCATATACCAAGGCCTCCATATGTCAATTCTCGGCAACCACCTGGCGTTGCAAGTGGGGCCGAAGTGCATGATGAGAATGGGATAGAATGCATGAGATCTTCTGGAAAGCTTGCGGCCCAGGTTCTTCAGTATGCTGGGACTTTAGTCAAGGTAAAATGATGTTACTTTCTGACCAGTGAAAAGGATAGTTATCTCGTGCTTTATATAAATTAATTAAAACTCATTATGCCACTAAGAAACTGTAGTGATTTATTTTATCTTGCCATGAACTTTAGCCTCTTATTTTTCCCACTGCCTTCGTCTAGTTTGTACTAGTAGGATTGGTAGCTATGAGTGGGTCAGTTATTGAGAATATACTGATTGTCCATGCATTAAAAAGAAGTGGTCAGTCATTTTAACTGATCTCAAAGTTCTAATTGGTGTTTTTGTTGGCAGCCAGGTATAAAAACAGATGACATTGACCAAGCAGTTCATCAAATGATAATTGATAACGGAGCATATCCTTCACCTCTTGGATATGGTGGGTTTCCTAAGAGTGTCTGCACATCGGTGAATGAGTGTATTTGCCATGGAATACCAGACTCACGTGCTCTTGAGGTCTCTCTGTTAAAGTTTTGGAATTTCAATCTTTCTGTAGTTAAGCTATTATCTGTTAGAATGAGTAAAATGTTACTAAGCCATTTTGTTTTTTTTCTTTTTCTTTTTTTTTTCTTTTGCAGGATGGTGATATAATCAACATTGATGTTACCGTTTATCTAAATGTGAGTGTCTTCTGGTTTTTCATTTTTTCCAGTAGATCCTTGAGTGAACAGATATGATATCTCTGTAGTTTATGGGAAAAGTGGAACTGGTTTTAAAGAATAAATCATAGTTTGTCTGCAATTATTGCTCATTGCATATTCTGATTTCTCTGTCTCTTAAATCTAATGATCTTATTTTGATGTGCAGGGTTATCATGGTGATACCTCAGCAACTTTCTTTTGTGGAGATGTTGATGATGAAGCCAGAAAACTGGTTCAGGTAACTCTTTGGAATGGCACTTATGTGGCATCCATTTGTTTCTGTGGTTGCCATCATCATTGGAGACATCTATGAGATTTTCTGTACCGAGCTAGAATATCATGCTTAAAACTGAACTTTAAGCTTATCTAAAGCGTCTGCAAGCTTTGTAGCATACTTAGACAACCTGAAACAGTTCTGTCAAAACACCTTTGTCTCAGTGTTAGTCTTGAAGTCTGTTAACCAAATTAACAGCCACCTATTTAACCAAGACTCTAACTTTTGCCATCTAGGTAAATTTTTTATTACATTCATGTAACCACTAATTACTAGTTTTGTACAGTTCTCGACACTAGAGATCACCATTTGATATGATTTTGCGTACACACTAAATGTTCTATCCTTTTTCTGCTATACATGGAAATATAGCGTTGTCTTTTAAATCACAGACTGATTTTTTCTTAACAGAATATGCTTTTTCATCTTCTATGGATTAGAGACTAAATATAGTCATCCTTTTATGCCTGATGAAAGTAAATATTATCATTTAAAGTCCATCTTTGTTAGCCATCATTGGTTTCCACGTACTTTTCTTTGGAAACTCCTAAGAAGTAGTCTCTTGTGAAGAATAATTGTTTGACTAGATGAATTTTCTGCGAATCTTGTTCATTTTAGGTATATATGTATGAGAATGTTTGTTGATGATCCTACAGGTGACCGAAGAATGCCTTTACAGAGCAATATCAATTTGTGCACCGGGAGTGGAGTATAAGAAAATTGGCAAAACAATACAGTAGGGAACCTGCTATAGCATTCTATTTACTCAGTTTTGCATTTTCATCATCTTCTCTCCTGTACAACTGTGGTGGGAATGTCAGATTCATTATACATATATATGTAATGAATCTTACATTCCCACTATATATATATATATATATATATATAGTATTTTTACTGTTTTAATTTTTGCATTTCTTGCCCTTGGTTTATCCTCTATTGTGAATATTTTATTGACTACTGCTGAATCGATGATATTTATTGACTAACGATTTTATCAACTTTATGAAGAACTTGAAAACTATGCCCAACATATTTGAGGAATTTAGAATCTCTTCAATTTCAATTTTTTTTCTGACTTCCAAGGGAATCTTTTCATCTCTAGTTACCAAGCAGCATCGAAATCTTTAGCTTGTATACGTGTCACCCAAAAATGCACACTCTCCCATGACCACGCTCACTCACACAAACAAACAAAAACATTTCAGTTTTGATTTGATACTCACTCATGATTATTTTTTCTCAAGTGACCATGCAGATAAATATCGTTACGGTGTTGTCCGACATTTTGTTGGCCATGGTGTTGGACATGTATTCCATGCCGATCCAGTTGTTCAGCACTTCAGTAATTGACCTGACTTTGAACTCTCCTCTGCTATTTCATTTCACATGTTATGTGGTTTTAATAATAGCTGGGTGTCCCCTTGCACCCTTTCGCTTGTTAGGTTCTGGGATTTGGAACACCGAAGCCTCAATCCCAAACTAGTTGGGGTCAGCTATACATGGATCTTTTTGTGCCATTCTGCATGATTGTATATCAAAGCCTCCACAATGTCTAGATGTTTCAGAATGAAAATGAGAATTTGGAAGTATTGAAAAAGATGAGCAAGAGAGACTTACACAATTTGATTTGCTAGATGCACTGAAATTTGCTAAACATAAAAGAGCTGCAGGTTCTCATGTTATTTATTGACCATGGAACGAATGAAATAGCAATCTGCATAGAATGCTGAAATGTAGTAAAGATGAAAGGGAAACTTTTGATAAGTTGTTTAAAGAGCTAGTTGGGCACCAATATAGTAATCTGCAGATAGAGAAACAGAAACATTTCCTATTAGACTGAGCCTTACCTATATGTTCGCAATAAACAATTTTTCTTATTTCTCCTTTTTCTCCCAGATGCCAGCATTAATGCAATTTTTTTTCTTTCCAAAAGATAATATTAATAATCTTAACGCAAACAATGTTATGTTCTTTCCAGGAAACAATGATGGTGGGCGTATGATGTTGAATCAGACCTTCACTATCGGTATTTACATGTGAAATTTACCTTACACGCTTCATTAATTCATATGCATGTGATATGAAATGTCCTGATGAATTCAAGTTTTCTAATCAAAGCAAAAGTGGTAATATTGCAGCTCCAAGGAATGGAGAATCTAATGATATTTGGAGGGATGAAAACATTTAGTATCTCTGTTGATAATTTTTTTTCTGGGGAGGTGTTCGATAATTTACAGTATGAATTAAATTTCTGTTGTTAATTGCTTCACATTTCTCTTATAACATCTTGATGTGAGTGTTTTGATTCTGTCCCTCCTGACATTCAAATAAGTTGTGTTTTCTATGGTTTTCCCATGTTATATAACTTCCATACCAATTGAGTCAATCAGGAATAGATTGGTTGAACATTCACACACATGGATTTGTGCTCACGTCCATTAGTTAAAGATCATTCCAAGTGACTCCATTCCCAGCACTAGCAACTTCAACTGGTAGTCTCACATGTACAAATGGAATCACTTGGAAGTTGTAGCTTCCTTTTCTTTTCTTTTCTTGTGGACTATTGTATATGGTAAATGACTGACCTCCCTCCTTTCTCACCCACCAATTGCCATGGTGAATTAATGCAGAACCCATGTTGACAATTGGTAGCGTTAACCCTGTAATGTGGGATGATAACTGGACAGTTGTAACCGAAGATGGAAGCCTCTCAGCACAGTTCGAGCACACCATTCTAATCACAAAAGACGGGGCTGAGATATTGACCCAGTGTTGAAGTGGACCAGTAAGGGGCAGCTAATACTCTCAAAACTTTCCATTGTGGAGTTTACGTCATCCAGATGTGATTGTTTGCCTCTCCCAAATTAAAACTTGGATGGGAGCAGGCACTCTATTCTTTACTTGTATCATCATCATCATTGATACCTTTTTTTTTCCTCTGTAATTCCGGTAAGTTCATCTTTGATTGTATGATGTAAGCTATGGTTGGCCATGCTGCGTGACTTAAACATGATTAGCAATGCTATACCAAAACGAGATTATTATTTGAACGAATGAGCACTGAATTTTAGCAATTCCTTTGGATATTTTCATGTGCATTTTATCAAGCATTTTGGCCTGTTTGTCTTTGTCAAGGAATCTTCGGGCATCTTGTCTTGTGTTGCCATCACTTGAAAAGGTGGTCATAGAGGTTTGTGACATTAATCAGCTAATGACTTGCAGCTGAAAGTTGTAGTCAGAAGACAATTTATTCGCTACAGAAATCGAATCCTAATAACATAGTTTGAGGTTATTCGGAGTACTCTATGCATTTCGTTGGGTCATTATCTCCATATCTGGAAAAATTCTAAACTGCCTTTCCCTTGATTCTTTCAATGCCTTCGATATTTATGGAACACGTGACGAAAACAACTTTCAAGGGTCTGGATGTTACATGTTTGCGTTATTACAGTGATGCACTAAAAGAATCCATGCATATCTGTGAACTCTCTCTGAATCCACCATGGATGGCACCTTCAATCCAGCTTTATTCATTTTTAATTTCATCATTTCATATGTTATTTGTAATATTTTAACTGTTTATATCTTCTCAACTATTTATTTTGTTTGATGCAATTTCAAAATCGAATTAGATTCCAATTTTACAGAATAAGAAGTAACTTGTTGTGTCTAGAACAACTAAAAAAACTTCAAAAAAAGAAGGGGTTTTTTCATAATGTCAAAAGAAAGTTCTTTTTTCATCCTAAAACTCTCAATTTACTTATTTTCTTGTCCCTTTAGTCTTTCAATTTTATGTTTAGGTTCTATATTTTATTTGTTTTATGTTTTGGTCCATCAATTTTGAGAAAAAGAAAATGTCATTGAAAAATTAGGAAGAAGAAAGAAAGTCGTTGGTTGATCATATTTTTTTACTAAAAAAAATGATTTCAGTTTCATTCAATTTCTCTTAATAAAAAAAAAAATATCGAGATGTTTTTGAACTTTCTTTTTATTAAAAAATTAGATTAGGGTTTTAGATATATTTTTTATTTAGTTTAATTTTGGATTTTTTAAATTGATGTAAAGGTGTTTTAAAATTGAAAATAAGTTTATTTAGATGCTTAGGGAATTTTTACATGTTTTTAGATGAAAAATAAATAAAAAGAGATTTTTTTTTTAATCTAAAAACATGGATCTCAACTTTTTCTAGCGACAAATCATTACTAGATCATACATCATTTATTTATTTGTTTATTTTTTTAACATATTATTTATGTGGTTAAAAAAAAAAGAGTAAAAATATCATACATTAAAATTGGCATTGTATCTCCATGTGTATCAAAGCTTATTTGTATTTAGTTAAGTACATAAACTTTGTAAAGCTTAGTTGTATTTAGTTAGGCTCATGATCTTTGTCATTCAGACCCAGCCTAAATGATTTGATTTTTTTTTTGTACAATCATTTTGTTTTAGTCTTTTAATAAATTTTAATTAAAATATTTTCTCATGAAATTCCCTTCAATTGTTTTACAAGTGAGATTATAACTTCTTTTTATATATATAAACAATTATTTCATAAATTATTATATATGAACCTAATATGCTAAATGTTTTTTAATTAATGAGCATGAATATTCAATAAAAATAAAATTTATATTTTGTTATTCTTTTATTATATTTCTTTTCAAGATTCTATTAGATTAATTGTTTTTCCTTTGATTGAATACAAAATATCAAAACATGATTTTCAATTCTTTTAATTAAAACCTTCTTTGCAGATCATGATAAGTCTTTTTATTTAAAATATGATGTTTATGATTAGAAAAACATGTTTTTGTTAAAAAAATGTATTAATAAGAAAATTCAGTTTAGATTGAAGAGAAACATTTTTTTTTATTTAAATTATTCATATTTTTACAAAGAATTATTTTAATTGCCTTTACCTTTAATTAAAAAATTTTGCTAAAATAATTTTGGTATAACAATGCTTACGTAAGAAAGAAATAATTTGTTCAAATAAAAAATAAATATTAAGAAAATTTAAATCATATTTTTTTCATACAAATATCTATTTTTATTTTAAATTAAATAAAAATATATTTTTGAAAACTACCTTGCAGCATCACAAGAGTAAATAAATAAATAAATAAAACTTGAAAGGGAAGCATTATCTATTTCAATTAATATAGCGCTAGACTCAGTATACTATGGATTGTTATTGTTTTCTTGAATTTGATTTTTTTATTTTGTCACTGAATAGTCTATATTTTTGTCATTATATTTTTAATTTTATCATTTAATATTATATTCAAATAATATTAAGCTTGATAATTTTATCATTCATGATGTTAAAACATGTCACTGTACCAAATTAATACTCGATTTAAAAAAATATAATTTGATTTATCAATTAAAAAATTTAAAATGATTGGAACTAAATTTAACAAAAAAACAAAATAATAACTCATTTTCCTTCTTTGTTGTTAATGAGGCATGGAAAACTATAGTTTGGTTTTTATAGTTTTTGCCTTTTCTTTTTGGTCACTATATTTTGAGATTTGATGTTTCAATCATAAACTTCAAAATTTTAAAGGAGAAAGAGTTCATAAAATATATAAAAAAAGAAAGAAGTGGTGTGTTGATCACTTTTTATAAATTAAAAAGACTCAAGAGATGTTCATAAAAATAATGTTTTTCTTTGAATATGTTGTAGAAAATAAATTAGGATCCATAAATATTTTTTTAAGGTTGTTTTAGGTTTTTTTTTTGAATGGTTTTGTTATGGTTCTTACATTGTTTTACAAGTATTTTTAAAATTAGGTATTTAGAACCTCAAAACTCAGAATCCAACAATGGTTATAAAGTTAATTAAAAAATAACATGTTGTCTTTTAAAAAAAAATTAAACAAACATAATGCAGTTTACTTATTAATAAAAATAAATGTGTGGCCTTGCCTTCTAGATCTTAGTGTGGTTGCGCTTCTATTTTAAATAAAATATACTTGATTTTTTTTGTAAGTATCGGCTTTTCAATAAACAATTAATAAAAAATTTCTTTTAATCAATTAATTAAAATAATAATTAAGTAATTATCTAATTATATAAATTTTGTTTAAGCATATTGAGTTTTTTTTCCCGATGACATTATAGATTTCTTTAGGAATAGTAATGTAATGGTCTAATAATGTATTTTTTAAAATATTTAATGGAGATAGAATGTCTATTTTTTTACTATATATATATATTTCAAATGTATTGTTCTTGAATTTGTTTTTCAATTATATGTGTTTAAAAACTATCAATTTATAATTTTTTAATTAAATTTTACTTTCACAATCATTTTTTTTTAAAAATTCTAACTATAAGAGTTGTGTTTTTCTCATCAAAATAATAAAAAAAAACCATGAATAAAAAAATATTTTTTTATTAAAAATATACATTTTTCTTTTTTCTTCGAATCATTATATTTTTTACAATTTGTTTTCTTGATGTTGTTAAATTTTATGCAATGAACTAGGGTGCCAATAAAATAATTATTTTGATGTTAAATAAATAAATAAATAATAAAACATAAAATATATTTTTGATAAAAAGAAAATTTATCTTTCATAATTTCATTTGTTATTTTTAATTTTTTTTTATTATTTTAAAGAATAAATTTGTAAATTTTAACCCATTGTCGTGCCACATTTTCATCTACGCTTCTTTTTACCTTCATACACTTGATTTATACTATGACAAATCATAATCCCACCAAGATTTTTTTATTCAAGTTGGTTTCCTGATGCATTAAGATTTAAACTTTTTAGCTCTATTGATTTGTTCTAATTGGTTGTTTTTTTAGTTCATTTCTTAAAATTATGCTAAAAATATTTTATTTAGCTTATTTTTATATTTTGTGTCTCTGTAGCACTATTAAATACAAAATAAGTTATTATATGACATAAACATGTGTAAAAGATTTTATTTTTTTTATTTTAAATTATTTTTTTGATGTAGTTAAATCATTTTGATATAATGATGTTAAAAATAAATTTTAGAAGTAAAAAAAATATATACTATTTTGATATATTTTTAAATAAAAAATTTTTAAAAAATAATCTTATCATAATACTAAACTAATTCAAAAAAGTTTTGTATTAAAGAGAAACTTTATTGTTCGTTTAATTTTTTTAATAGTTTAAGAACAACAAAGTATTTTTTTAATTACACCTAAATTATTAAAAATTAAATTTTTTATTTTTAAAATCAATTTCATCCGGAGGAATGAAATTTCTGTTATTATAAATATTTTGAAAACTATCCATCTTCAAAGAAAAATATTTCATATTAAAAATACCTCTAAGGATGTGGAATAGCAAAATATGTCAAAAATAATATTACTAATATGAAAGTAAGAATTAATTTTACAAATATTTTAAAAAATGTACTTTACTCAAAAAACAATACAAATAATACTGCAAGGTTGCTTAAAAAATAAAAACATGGTAAAAAAAATAATTAAACTCAAAAATATTTAAAGAAACGTATTTAAGGTGGGCATCCTAACCCATTCCCACAGTTGGGCTGGGCTTCTCAAGTCTATGGGTAACTTCTTGAGTCCATTAATTACAAACACTCTACCCCCACATAAAACTGCCACGTCATTTTTTATGAACTAGCCATTTCAATTTAGAACAGCTCTGCTTTAATTTGGAAAAAATAATAATTAAGAAACTATAAAACCCAAAGGAAGCACTTCCGACATTTCAAGTCCGCCGCTCAATTCTGATTTGAATTTGAGAAAGAAAAAACAATGGATCTATTTATGTGGAAATCATTGCATTCGAGGAGAGGTAGGAATGTTTTAAACAATTCCTTTTTATATATTTTTTAATTTTTTTACTTTAAAATTAAAATTTTTTAGTGTTTTTTATTTTTATTTTTATTTTTTAATGTTATAAATAAATTTTTAAAAATAATTTCAATTACATAAATAAATTTAATATTTATTTTGGGTGTTTTTGTTGCCCCGTGAAAAAGCTAGTTGCCATGAGTTACTAATATGAATTTTGAGCTCATTTCATCTCATGTCATAGCATTTGATTGCTTTTATTTTTTGGTATTTATATAAATTGTTGTTTTATATTTTTCATAAGAAGTTAATCTATGTTTAATATTGTTATAACTTTTATGAGAAAAAAATTCTCATAAAAGTTATATATTATATTTTTTTTTAAACTCAAATTTTTACCGCAATTTGAGATAAAAAATAAGTTTAATAATGAAACCAAACAATATTTGAAATTATAATCAACCTCAGAACAAATTTAATCATATCGAATTATAATATCAAATATAATCTTAATCTTGATTATGAATAAAATTTAAGAAGAACATACCTGGACCAATTCAAGCTTGTTGCTCTCACATATTAGAAAGAAGATATATTTTAAAGTAATAACCATAAAATGCTATTAATTCTATTTTTGCTCCACACATGCCTTGAGATTCTTTGATATTTTCGGCTTCACTTTGAAGATATTATGTTTGATCTTCTAACAATACAACATTAAAAGCCAAAGCAGAAATGACACAAACATATACATTTTTTTAATTCTCATCAACGTCCTTTTGAACTCTTATTTGTTTTCTAATCTAAAACCTGAATAATTATCAACAAAAATATGAGACTAATTCAAACACTTGTCTATACTTTTTTTTTAAAAAAATTATTTATGCCCTAGTCTATAGAAGAAAAGAAGAAAATTGTTAAAAAACTTCTTCGAAGGCATCAAATTACATGAATTTCTCTCTCTTAATTCCTTGAAAATAGACATACAATTTCACACAAAACATCAAGCTGCAAGATTTTTAGTTTTCTTATATGTACGTATAGATATATACATATACAAAGGAGAGAGAACATGGGTGAACATAAGTGGTAACAGGGATATTACCATGGTCGTCCGCCCTTGCCATTGTTGTCACCACTTATGCTTGCTTTTGTCGTTGCCTGGATCTCATGCTCTCATTCTTTCACTCTTTATTTTGACATGGAGTGTTAAGCCATGATCTGAAGAATCTAAGAGTTCATGTCATTCTAAGAGGGGCAATAAACCAAATCCTAAATAGTTAAGATAAGTGAATGCATGCATAATAGAAAAAGCCATTAAACATGGGTTGTGGTTATCAAGGAGTAATGGAAGGAGTGGTTACACCAATATGTTGAGTGTAAATTAAGAGAATCCCATCCATGATAATTATCATAAAGAAGGCAATAACAGGATTCGACAGATTATCTCCTCCAAAATAGCAAAACTGAACTTTCCATGATTTTCAAGGAATGACCCAACTGAATGGTTCTACCATGTGGAACAATTCTTTGAATACTTGGGCATGGTTGAAAACTAGAAGGTAGCCATGGCTATTTACCACCTTGAAGCGAAGGCCAATTAATGGTGGCAATAGATTCAAAAGAGGCAAGTGATTTCATGGTAAACATTTCAAGAAGAGTTATGGGCTCCTTTCGGATCATCAAGCTGTGAAGATTTTGATGAAGCTCTCTCAAAAATCAAACAGGTAGGGACATTGAAGAAATATTAACAGGAGTTTGAGAAGCTTGGAAATAAGGTACAGGGTTGGATATAGAAAGCATTGGTGGGACATTTATAAGGGGTCGGAAGATAAAGATTTTTGAAGGGATTCATATTTTTAAACTGTAATCCCTCAAGAAGGTCATTAATTTAGCAAGAATGAGAGTTAAGCAACTAGCAAGACAGAGGCGATTCATATGACTACTACATCCAAAAACTCCCCTAGCTCTTCCAACACCTAATCGTGTAACTCCTGTTAATTTGTTTGCTCCACATAGACGTTTATCATAGAGGAGATGTAGAGAAGAAGAGTGCAACGCCTTTGTTTTAATTTTAATGATAGGTTTACGGCTAGGCACAAATGTCAACAACCTCAGCTATTAATCTTGGAAGGTTGCATAGATACTGGTAATATATCTTATATCCATAAACAAGGGGGTTTGAACAAGGGAAAGATAAAAAAGAGGTACACGAACTAGAATTGGAATCTAAAATCATTTTGCATGTATTAACAGGTTGGACCGCCCAAAAATAATACGAGTGATAGCGAATACATAACTTCATTAGTGATCGCTTAGTAAGCACGCTATATCTATCAGTGAAACCAACTAAACCGTTCATTGTTTGAGTTGCTATGACCAACATCTTCATTGCAAGTGACAATTTAATAAGGTACTCATGAATTTACAAGGCACTGAATTTTATCTCACCCTCTTCTCTCTGCCATTATCAGGGCTTATTCTAGTGCTGGGCATCCAATGGTTAGAATTGTTGGGATCAGTGGTTTGTAATGGGAAGAACTTAACTATGAACTTTAATTGGAACAATCAAGCTCGAAGGTTGTAAGGATTGGGCAAGCAATCTATTTAAGAGGCTATTTTAAAGGAAGTCTCAAAAGATTGTCGACAACAACAGATGTTATTTGCAATATGCTTTGTTTCAACTATAAAGAACAAGATTCATAATACAGACTATGGCAATAAAGACATACAACATGTAACAGAGGAGTATTAGGACGTGTTCCAAAAACCCTTATGCTTACCACTTGTGCACGAGGTTGCCCACTCCATTACACTTAAGAAGGGCACTGAATCGGTTAATGTATGGCCCTACAGACATACTTTTAGAAAGAAAAAAATTTGAAAAACAAGTGCAAAAAATGCTAAAATCAGGATATATACGTACAAGCACCCATCTCTTTTCTTCATCAATGTTACTCGTACAAGAAAAAAAAAATGGTAGTTCGAAATTTTGCACAGACTATCACGCACTAAATAATGCTACAATCAAAGACCGATTCCCCATTCCAATGGTGGAGGATATGGTTGATGAATTATATGGAGCTGTATATTTCACAGAGTTGGATTTATAAGCAAGATATCACCAAGTAAAGGACAATCTTTCTGATATTCCTGAGACCGCTTTTTGTACTCACAATAGCCATTACGAATACATTGTTATGCTTTTTGACCTATGTAATACATCCTCGACATTTCAAGCCATTATGAACCTTATCTTTTAACCTTACCTTAAAAAATTCATTCTAGTTTTCTTTGATGATATCCTCGTCTATAGTATTACTTGGGATAAACATGTGGAACACATTGCACAAACCCTGTAAATTTTAGGACAACATCAATTTTTTGCTAAAGCTAGCAAATGTGTTATCAACCAATAAGAATTAGAGTACCTGGGGCATATCATTACAC
Organism: Populus ilicifolia; assembly: GCA_015708895.1. Classification (NCBI taxonomy): domain Eukaryota; kingdom Viridiplantae; phylum Streptophyta; class Magnoliopsida; order Malpighiales; family Salicaceae; genus Populus; species Populus ilicifolia. Next base: position 142,667 of record SRLM01000307.1, read on the forward strand.
CTCAAGAAGTGAAAGTGGATGACAAAAAAAATTACAACCATGCTTGCATAGCCTCGACCTACTAATATTTTTGAATTGAGTGGTTTTTTAGGATTAATAGGTTACTGTAAGAAGTTCGTCCAAAATTACAGCATTATCGCTCGACCCCTTATTAATTTATTACAAAATGGGAAATTCAGATGGCATGATGAAGCAAAGGCAACCTTTCCGGCTCTTAAGCAAGCTATAACAACCATTCCCACTTTAGCCATGCTTAATTTCAATTATTCTTTCACAATTAAAATAGATGCTTCAGGAAATGATATTGGTGCAGTTCTAACACAATGAAGCATAACCATCGCCTGTATGAGTTGTGCACTGGGAATCACAAAAAAATCCTGGTTATACACCAGGGAAATGCTTACAATTGTAGAAGCCATTCGTTTATGGTGTCCTTATATAATGGGAAGAAAATTCTTCATTGAAACCGACTAGCGTAGCTTAAAGTATCTCCTAGACCAATGAGTAGCAACATTATTACAACAAAAATTGTTAGCCAAACTACTAGGTTATGACTATGAAATTATTTATTGTCCAGGTCTTGAAAACTCAACTGTCGATGCACTTTCCCGTAGGCCAACCAGGCCCATACTTCATCATTTACACTTAACTACTATATATTTACACTTAGCTACTATAACCTTATAGGATGAAATTAAAGAAGCATACAATAATAATAAATATATCTAGTTAGTAGAGCGGATAGCCAAGGCTTAACCCAATGGACCATATTCATAATGCCAAGGATTGTTGCTATTTAAACATAGAGTGATAGAACTGCTATGCACTAAGTTATTATATGAAGCACACAATACCAAGATTGGCGGGCACTCTAGAGTTTTACATAAATTCAAGCAACTAGCTCATTAATTTTACTGGCTTAAGATACACCAAGCTATCTAAGAATATATTAAGTGATTAGTAATTAAAAGTGTATTTTTATCAAGGTTTTATATCATCATTTTGTACTTGAAGTATTAATAGCTCCTTAATTAGAGCATGTTTTATAATAACAAGTTTGATAATATAAGATACCTTTAATTTATGGTAAATGCTCATTTTAAATGTAGGTATTCTCATAATTCAAAGGATTGATTGTTGTGATTAACTATTGGAAGTGAAAGGATAAAGAAAAGGCTAAGCTTACAAAGGAGATGCTGATTCACTTCAAATTCGAACACTGTTCAGTCATCGGATCATATCTAGAATTATAGATCTTGAATTTTATATTAATTTATATGGCTGGAAAGATAAAAATAGGCTACAACTTTCATGATATGGAAAGACCCAAATTTTCCATTTTCAAATTGAAAGTTTGGCCACAAAAGAGAAGTCCGAATCTGTCTTGCAATCCAGCCCAAATACTACTCAGAGTTTTACCCATAACTGGAGTTCTAGAAGTTTAAATGATCTACAATTTGGTGGGTAGAAGGAAAAGACAAATGTAAACAACTTTCATGAAGAGGACTAGCTCAAATTCGGATGGTAGAAATAATATTTCATCTAGACAAGAGCATGAGGGCTATCCACCATGTCCACCAGCAACACTACTCAGTATTATAGACATATCTCGAGCTATAGTGCTCCAAATGATCTGAAATTTGATTAGTGGAAGGAAAAGACAATTTCCAACAACTTGCATGAGAAAACTTTGCCAAATTCTTACTGTATCAATGTTAATTCAGCTATCCAAAGTGCTTCAGGGATGCTGTCCACTAAGTTCATTAATCAATAGTTGACCACTACATCAATTATTAATTACCACATGAATAGTTCTGAATTTTAACCTATAAAAAAAGGCATTTGCCATTCATTTGAGCATCTTGTTTTCCATATCAAGATCATGTTCTTGCTTTTTGTCTTTATATTTTTGTAACATTTAAGTTTTGCTTTCATCAATCTCTTATTCATGCTTTTCATTTTCTTTACTATACTTAGTTAACTTATATCATGTTTATGTTCTTATATTATTTCTTTAAGTTTTTCTCCTTTATAATGTCTAGCTAAGTTAATTATGTCAAGGTGAAAAAGTTTCATTAATGGTGTTAGGATAAGTAAATATAAACTCAATATGGACTTCAATGCTTATATCCTAAACAACTTACTATTAACATGTCTTATCATTTTTATCTTATTAATTTTTAATACCTTACTTGTTAAATGGTTAATCTAGATTTGTGTTGTATAACAATTGATACATTAAATACTTGATTCTTTATAGTATTCGACCGACATCGTTATTATGAGAGGAACTTGATTTGTTGTCAATATAAGTTAGTATCATGAATACTTGATAAAATTTATAAGTATGATGTTATATAAATAAGATGATTAATATAATCATGTTGCTAATTAATAAAGAGTTTATACCTTATATCTAATACTATTAGTATATCCTCTAACCTTGATATTTATTTTTATCATTGTATAATCTTCACATTAATCTTACATCTCAAAGTCCTCTTTAATTTATCTTCACCACCACCATCATTATTGTTGTTGTTTTTATCTATAATTTATATAGTTAACCTCCCTGTGGTTCGATCCTGGTCTTGCCGGGTTATTTATTACTTTGATACTCTTAAACTTAGGATAAGACATCAACTCTTTGATCATGTCAAGTTTTTGGCGCCGTTATTGGGGCCGTAAATTCTAATATTTATTTTATTTTCACTTTTTATTTTGTTTTGTATCTAACCTTTTGTTTTGTTTTGTTTTGTTTCCTTCTTTTTTTTTAATTTTCTTCCTTCTTTTTTCTTCCTACACGTGCATGAGAGTTTGATCACGTACATTAAGTGGTAGACTTTGTAGGGCATCTTCATCATTTTCAGAAAAAATAGCCGAAGAAGATAACTAGTCACTTCATAATGAGAATAACCGAGTTAGAACACTTAGAGACCATATGAACCCTATAAGAACAAGTGCACCCTCATGCATAATTTTCCCTCCTGATGTATCTCACTTTAATTTTGAGCCAGATATTATTCAAATTTTACCTTTTTTTCATGGCTTAGATATAGAAAATCTATACTTGCATTTGAGAGAATTTGAAGAAGTTTGTAACACCTATAATGACTTAAATTGTAGCATGAACACCATCAGATTAAAGCTTTTTCCTTTTTCATTAAAAGATAAAGCTAAAACATGGTTATAAAATCTTAGGTCAGGATCCATTCATGCTTGGGATAAAATGCAATAACAATTTTTAAAGAAGCTTTTTTCATCTTATAGAACAAACTCATTCAAAAGATAAATCACCACTTTCACTCAAAAACCTAGAGAAACATTTTACCAATGTTGTTATAGGTATCGAGACTTGCTTAATACTTACCCTCATCATGGTTTTGAAACATTGAGATTGGTTTTATATTTTCATGAAAGGTTAAAACCTAAAGATAGAGAAATGGTGGAATTGATGTGCAATAAAACTTTTGAAAATAAAGATCCTGATGAAGCAATGGAGTACTTAGACTTGCTAGCTGAAAATGCTCAAAATTGAGACACTATAGGTACTTATAAGGCACTAGGTAAGACTCAACCTTATACATCTAGTGGAGGTATGTACAACTTTAGAGAAGATCATGATCTCTAAGCCAAGTTTGCATTTTTAGCCATAAAAGTTGAGACTCTCAAATTAAAAAAGAGTGGTCAATTAAAATCTATTCAAGACATTGTGTGTTAAATCTGTGAAACCAATGAATATTTAACCAATGATTGTCCAACTTTGCCTTTTTTTAAGGAAAGTCTCCATGAACAAGCCCATGTTTTAAACAATTTCTAAAGGCCTTACTACAACCCATACTTACAAACATACAACCCTTGTCTAAGAAATCACCTAAATTTTAGTTGGAAGAGTGATAAGAGCAATGTACAATCTTCATAACCACCGTTTCAAGTACACCATAATTTCTAAAATTCTTATGGATATGCACCTTCTTATGCTCCACCTTTTAAAAGAAATCTTAAGAAAATATTGCATGCATTCATTGAAAAGTAGGAGACAATTAACGCTCAAAATGCTTAAACCATGGCAGATATAAAAGATACTCTTACAAAATTCACATCTACTCTCAGTTTTTAAGAGAAAGGTAAGTTTCTATCCCAACCACAACAAAATCCCAAGGGGCAATACAATGCAAATACAAGTAGTTCTGCGAACCATCTCATAGATTAAATCAAATCAGTCATCACTCTTCGCAGTGGTAAGGTTATTAAAAAACCCACTTTTAAACCTTGTGAGAAAGATGATGAGTTAATTTCCAAGGGTAAGGAAGGGGTTGAAGTTGAATATTGCAAAAAAAAGTCTGATTCCCTACCAGCACTTTCATTTTCTCATGCCATGACCAAACAAAGAAAAGTCAATCACAACTCTGAAATCTTTAAAACTTTCAAACAGGTAAGGATCAATATACCTTTATTGGATGCTATTAAACAGGTACCTTTTTATGATAAATTTTTGAAAGATTTATGCATTGTGAAGAGAAAACTGAATGTGAAAACGAAAGCCTTTTTAGCCGAACAAGTAAGTGCCATTCTTCAGAACAATAATGTTTTAAAATATAAAGACCCTGGTTGTTCTATAATTTTGTGCTTTATTGGAGAACATAAAATTAAAAGAGCTTCACTTGATCTCGGAGCTAGTGTGAATTTACTTCCATATTCAGTCTTCCATATTCAGTCTCGGAGTTAAAACCAACTTTTGTAACTCTGTTACTTGTTGATAGATCTGTAAAAGTGCCTAGAGAAATAGTTAAAGATGTATTAGTACAAGTTGATAAATTTATTTATCTTGTGAATTTTATTGTCATAGATACACAAATTGTTGAAACATATAATTTAATTCCTGTTATTTTAGGACATCCATTTTTTGCAATTTCTAATGCATTGATTAATTGTAGGAATGGACTGATAAAGTTATCATTTGGAAACATGACATTGGAGATGAATATTTTCAACATTTGCAAGTAACCTGAAGATAATAATGATTTACAGGAAATGAATTTTATTGAAAAATTAGTGCATGTCAATTCAAAACTATTTTCAGTGAAATTGAATTTAATGAGTTTAAGAATTTATAAATGGTTAATTTTTAGGAAGAATCAAAGGCAAGTAATTGGAGACCACAAATTGAAGAGTTGCCACCATGATCAATTGAGTCTATACCTTTATGTGTTTAACCTCCAAAACCTGATTTGAAGTCATTGCTATTCAATCTCAAATACTTATTTTTGGGAGAAAATAAAACTTTTCCAATAATAATTTCTTTCAAACTTAATGCACATCAAGAAGTTAAGTTATTACAAACTCTGAAAATGCACAAAAATGCATTAGGATGGACCATAACTGATATAAAAGGAATTAGTCCTTTGATTTGCACACATAAAATTTATTTAGAGGAAAATGCTAAATCCTCTAGAGAAATACAACGAAGGCTGAATCCTAATATAAAAGAAGTAGTGAGGAATGAAGTCATTAAGCTTCTAGATAATGGAATCATTTATCCTATTTTTGATAGAAAATGGGTAAGTCCTAGCCAAGAAGTCTGGAGTCACTGTGATAACAAATGAGAAAAATGAGTTAATTCCAACTAGGACTGTTATTGGTTGGCGCATGTGCATTACTAGAGAAAATCTAATTCAATGATTAAAAAAGATCATCTCCCCTTACCTTTCATAGATCAAATCCTAAAAAGAGTTACATGTCATGAATTTTATTGTTTTCTAGATGGCTATTCAGGTTATAATCAAATTGAAATTGTATTGGAAGATTAAGAGAAGACCATTTTCACATGTCCATGTAGTACTTTTGCATATCAAATGATGCCTTTTGGATTATATAATGCACCAGCCACGTTTCAAAGATGCATGTTTAACATATTTAGTGATATGGTTGAATGTTTTCTTGAAATTTTTATTTATGATTTTTCTATTTTTGACAATTCATTTGATGATTGTTTGACTAACTTAGAAAATGTTTTGAGCAGGTGTGAAGAGAAAATTTTATGTTGAATTGGAAAAAATATCATTTTATGGTAACAAACGACATTGTACTTTGTCACATTGTTTAATCGAAAGGAATTGAGGTTGACAAATCTAAAATTGAATTAACTGCCAACTTGCCAATTGTTAAAGATGTTAGATCATTCTTAGGACATGCTGGCTTTTATAGAAGGTTCATCAAAGATTTTAGTGTTATATCTAAGTTATTGTGTAACCTTCTAATAAAGAAAAATGTTTTTAAATGGACTGAACAATGTGAAAAAACCTTTGTTAAACTTAAAAACTTGCTTAATTCTGCTCCTGTCATTCAACCTCATGATTGGTCATTACCTTTTGAAATAATGTATGATGCTAGTGATTATGCCGTGAGTGCTGTTTTGGGATAAAGAAAAGATAAGAAACCTTATGTGATTTACTGTACAAGTAAAACTTTAAATAATACTCAAATGAATTATACCACCACTGAAAAAGAATTACTTACAGTAGTATTTGCATGTGAAAAATTTAGGTCTTATCTTGTCGGCTCACCTGTTGTTGTTTTTAGTGATCATGCACCTTTGAAATATCTTGTTTCAAAAAAGGATTATAAGGCTAGACTGGTATGATGAATTTTATTACTTCAAGAATTTGATATCACAATCAAAGACAAGAAAGGCACCGAAAATATTATCATGGATCATTTGTCAAGATTGACAACAGATTCGAGATCTGACATCACACCAATCAGTGGCTACTTTCCTGATGAATCCTTATTTTTTATCTTTACAATACCTTGGTTTGCTAATATTGTTAATTTTCTTGTTTCAGGACATTTGCCAGCTCATTGGAATACCCAAGACAAAAGAAGGTTCTTGAACAAAGTGAAGAACTTTTATTGGGATGACCCTTATTTATTTAAATATTATCCTAATCAAATATTTCAAAGATGCATTCTCGACAATGAGGTAAGTAGTTTTATTAAATTTTATCATTGTGAGGCATGTGGTGGTCATTTCTCATCAAGAAAGATAACTGTAAAAATCTTACAAAGTGAATTTTACTGGCGTATTATGTTCAAGGACCCACACATATTTTGTAAGACTATTGGAAGTGAAAGGATAAAGAAAAGGCTAAGCTTACAAAGGAGATGCCGATTCACTTCAAATTCAAACACTGTTCAATCATCGGATCATATCTAGAGCTATAGATTTTGAATTTTATATTAATTTATATGGTTGGAAAGATAAAAATAGGCTACAACTTTCATGGTATGAAAAGACCTAAATTTTCCATTTTTAAATTGAAAGTTTGGCCACAAAAAAGAAGTCTGAATTTGTCTTGCAATTCAGCCCAAACACTACTCAAAGTTTTATCCATAACTAGAGTTCTAGAAGTCCAAATGATCTAAAATTTGGTGGGTAGAAGGAAAAGAAAATTTCAAACAACTTTCATTAGAGGACCAGCTCAAATTTGGATGGTAGAAATGAGATTTGATCCAGACAAGAGCATAAGGGATATCCACCACGTCTATCAGCAGCACTATTCAGTATTTTAGACATATCTCGAGCTATAGTGCTCCAAAAGATCTAAAATTTGGTGGATGGAAGGAATAGACAATTTAAAACAACTTTAATGAAAAACACTTTATCAAATTTTGATTGCATCAATGTCAATTCAGCCATCCAAAGTGCTTCAGTGATGCTGTCCACCAAGTCCGCTAATCAATAACTGGCCACTATATCAATTATCAATTACCACATGAATTGTTTTGAATTTTAGCTTATAAAAGGAGGTATTTTTCATTCATTTAGGCATCTTGTTTTCTATATCAAGATCATGTTCTTGCTTTTTCTCTTTATATTTTTTTAATGCTTATGTTTTGCTTTCATCAATCTCTTGTTCATGCTTTTCATTTCCTTTACTATACTTAGTTAACTTATATCATGTTTATGTTTTTATATTGTTTATTTAAGTCTTTCTCCTTCATAATATTTAGCTAAGTTAATTATGTCAAGGTAAAAAAGTTTCACTAATAGTGTTAGGATAAGTAAATATAAACTTAATATGAACTTCAATGCTTATATCCTAAACAACTTACTATTAACATGTCTTATCATTTTTATCTTATTAATTCTTAATACCTTACTTGTTAAATGGTTAATCTAGATTTGTGTTGTATAATAATTGGTACATCAAATACTTGATCCTTTGTAGTATTCGACCAACATCGTTATTATGAGAGGAACTTGATTTGTTGTCAACATAAGTTAGCATTATGAATACTTGATAAAATTTATAAGTATGGTGTTGTATAAATAAGATGATTAATATGATCATGTTGATAATTAATAAAGAGTTCATACCTTACTTATCTCTAATACTATTAATGTATCCTCTAACCTTGACATTTGTTTTTATCATTGTATAATCTTCACATTAATCTTACATCTCAAAGTCCTCTTTAATTTATCTTCGCCACCACCATCATCATCGTTGTTGTTCTTATTGTTGTTGTTGTTGTTTTTATCTATAATTTATATAGTTAACCTCCCTGTGGTTCGATCCTGGTCTTGCCGGGTTATTTATTATTTTGACACTTTTGAACTTGGGATAAGAAATCAACTCTTTGATCATGTTATTAAGCACTGTGAAGTGTGCTAAAAAATGAAAACAAACATACTTTTCCTTGCTGGACCCCTACAAATTTGCACTCCTAAGTTTGAGATGATATTACTCCTGATTTCATTGAAGGATTGCTAACCTCTCATGGTAAAGACATAATTTTAGTCATGGGTGACAAGTTAAGTAAATTCAACCATTTCTTAACTTTATCCCATCCATTTATTGCAAAAAGAGTTGTTAAAAGATTTATGGAAGGGCTTATCAAGTTGCATGGTTTTCCTAAATCAATCATTAATAATTGAAATCCTATATTTATTGGTCAATTTTGACAACAATTATTTTACATGTCAGGTACACAACTAAAACCCAGCTCTGTTTATCATCCACAAACAGACGACCAAACAAATGTGGCAAATTATTGTGTCAAACAATATCTTCGCTACTTTGTTCATTAATAGCCATGCAAGTGGAGCATATATATATATATATATATATTGCTTGGGTTGTTGAGCTCTCGTATAATACCGCATTCCATGCCTCTACTAGAATGACTTCATTCTAAGCATTGTATAGTCAACTGCCTCCTCTCCTTTCTAATTACCAAGGTGGTGATGCGTTAGTGCATGAGGTGGATAAGAATCTCATGTTTAGAAATGAGTTACTAAATCACCTAAAGACAAATTTAGAGAATTCCATTAATCGTATGAAGCAGACAACTGACAAAAACAGAAGGGATGTGACTTTTCATAGTAGATGATATTATGTTTCTCAAGTTACACCCCTATCAACAACAATTAGATGGTTAAACATATGCACTAAAAGCTTTGTTGTTATCCATTTTTGGATTCTCATATAAATAAATAAATAAATAAGTAAAATACAAAAAATACATATCAAAAAAATATATTCCGAATGAAGAAAATAATAATAATAATAATAATAATAATAATAATAATAATAATAATAATAATAATAATAATAATAATAATAGGAGTGAGAAAAGAATGTTGGAACTCCCATAAAATGGCTAGGAATTGGTTTAGGAGGTTCAAAAAATATAAGAATTGAAATTTGATATTATATTTTTTTGATGATGAGAGCCCTGTTGATATAGAAAATTCAAGTTGAGAAAGAAAAGTCTAAAATCATATGTTTATGAACTCAATTAAATTTTATCTAAGATTTAATTGAATTAATAGAGGGTTTGATTGCAAGAACAATTGATTTCTAAGTCAATTTTGACTTTTATTTGAATAAATTAAAGTTTTGGGGTCTAATTATAATTTTAAAGAGTTGATTTGACCAAATTAAGGGTTTAATTGTATAATTATTGAAGTTTGATGGCTAATTAGGGATTTAATTAAGACAATATGAAACCATGGACCAAATCAGAAAAGGCACCAAAATTAAAGGATCCAATTATAATTTTTTCAGGGGTCTAATTACAAAACTATAAGAATTTCAATGGCTAAATCAAAACAACCCAAACGACGCTGTTTCCATCATTCAATGTCTTCAAACAGCTGTGAATCTGTGATGATAATGGAAGGAGACTTTAGCAGGGATAGTGGAGCCATTCTCAAATCAATAGGGCCTATATCGCGGTTGATGTCCCTCGCCACCGTGATGCACACCAGCTTACCAAAAATGCTTGTGTCTTTTGGCTATAAAAGCCAGATAGGGAACCGAACACGGAGGGAGGAAAAGGAGGACGAGGAGAGGGAACGAGACATAGGAGAAAGAAAACAGAGAAGGTGGAACGTAAAGAGAAGAAAAGCAACAAGAAAGTGGGTAAGAAGAGAGAGTAAACAGATGGCGAAATCAAACAGAGGAGTAGAGTGACCATCAGAAAACGCGACCTCGATAGAGGAGTTGAGCCACCATTTGCTCTTTACTCTTCCAGAACAAGGGAAATAACAGAGAAAGCTACCATCACCATCAGCTTCACTTTTTTTTAGAACCAGGGAACCGGCAAAAGAGGCCATCATCACCAAAGGCATTTCCTTCTCTAGAATCACGAACCCAGTAGAGTAATTCAACATAACCATTGACCTCCTTTCTCTAAAAACCACGTACATTCATTTACATTCTTAGTTTTTATAATATAAATGATACATCATGACCAAATGATTTATATCTTTTTTTAAATATAGGAGTGTTAAAATAATAAATAATATAACAAGACCGAGATCAAACTAAAAAAAATTAATTGTATAAATTATAAATTAAAATAACACAACAACAATAACAACAATAAATCCATAACATTAATAATAATAAAGAAGAAGAAGAAGAGAGTTTTAAGATTCAAGATTAATATAAAGATTAAACAATGATAATAATAAATATCAAGGTTAAAGGATCTACTAATGGTATGTCAAACAAGTATAGTATAAACTCTTATTATTCAATTGGAAACCATATACAAAGGAGGTTTCAATTAAATTATAAATTGTTAACATGATTACATTAGTTATATTATTCGAATAATGATAATACTTGTAAATGCTGTCAAACATTCCTGATTATAACTTATGTTAACAACAAATTAAGTTCCTTTCATAGCTCAGATGTAGGTTATACCATATAGTTGGGTTATGAAAGTGCCAAGCATTTGTTATACCAAGTGTTATACAACATAAATCTAGATTAGTCATTCAACAAACAAAGTATTAAAGAGTGAACAAAATAACAAATACAAAACATGTTAGTATTAAATATTAATGTCCATGTTGAGTTTACACTATACTTCTTCTTACACCATCAGCACAATCTTTTTACCCTAATATAATAAACTTAGCTAAACATAGTGAAAGAGAGAAACATAAATAAACAAGATAAGAACATAAATAAGATAAAAGTTAACTAAGGAAAAGAAATAAAATGCATAAATAAGTACTAATGAAAGCAAAATTTAAGCATTACAAAAATATAAAAAGATAAAGTACGAGTATGATTTTGATCTGGAGATCAAAATGTCTATATGCATAGCAAATGTCTCTATTTATAGGCCAAAATTAGGAACTATTAATTTGATGACTAATTTAAGATTGGGTGACCAACTTTTGACTTAGTGACAATCCTTATCTTCTCTTGTTTGCCAAAACTTTATTGATAACATTAGATATGGAATCATTTAAAAATATAAAAGTTATAGGAAATTATCTCAGCTTTCCAAGAAAAAACAATGAAGATCATTTGGACTTCTAGAACTCCATATATAAGCCAAATACTAAATAGTATTTGGGCTGCAGGATAGATTTATACTTTTTTATTTTGCTATACTTTGGACTTGAAAATAACCTTTTTAAATCTTGGGCTCTAATAAAAGTTGTAGACCTATGTCTTACTTTTCCATCCATATAAAATAGACCTAAATCTAAGATCTACAACTCTAGATATGACCCAATTATCAAATAGTGTTTTAGTTTGGACTGCACCAACATCTCTTTTTTAAGTTTGGTCATTCCTTTGTCTTTTCAATTTCAGTTCTTAAACTCATCAATCAATCCTTTTATTTATATGATAGGCCTGCATTTAAAATGAATATCTACCACAGATTAAAGGTATCTTATATTATTGTATATGTTATTATAAAATATGATTAATACTTAAAAGTGCATTTTTATCAAGGTTTTATATCATCATTTTGCACTTGAAGTATCAATAACTCCTTAACTAATCATGTTTTATAATAACATATCTAATAATATAAGATACCTTTGATTTATGGTAAATGTTTATCTTAAATACAAGCCTATCACACAAATAAAATGATTGATTGATAAATTTAAGAACTGAAATTTAAAGGACAAAGAGATGACCAAATTTAGAAAAGAGATGTTGGTGAAGTTTAAACCAGAACACTATTTGGTAATTAAGTTATATTTGAAGCTGTAAATCTCGAATTCAAGTCTACTTTATATGGATGAAAAAGTAAGATATCGGCCAATAACTTTTATATGGAGCCCAAGATTTACAAAGGCCATTTTCAAGTCCAAATTATAGCAACAATAAAGAAGTTTGAATTTATCCTACTGCCTATGCACTGTTCAGTGTTTGACCTATATCTGGAGTTCTAGAAGTCCAAATGACCTATATTTTTTTTTGAAAAACTAAGACAATTTTATACAACTTTTATGTTTCAAGTGGTTTTAATTTTAATGTTATCAATGACGTTTTGGGTAGATAAGATAAGATAAGGATTGTCACCAAGTTAAGAGTTGGCTACTCGCTTATCAATTAGTCATCATATCAACATTTCCTAATTATGGCCTATAGAAGAAGGCATTTGCCATGCATTTAGATATCTTGGTCTCCAAATCAAGATCATGCTCTTGTTTTCTCTCTTTATATTTTTGTAATGTTTAGGTTTTGTTTTCATTAATATCAAGTTTATGCCTTTCATTTTCTTTTCTACACTTAGTTAACTTTTATCTTATTTATATTTATTTTTTTTTCATTATGTTTAGGTAAGCTTATTATGTTAAGGTGAAAAGGTCATACTAATAGTGTAAAAACAAGTATAATATAAACTTAATAAGAACTTTAATGTTTGATATTAATATGTTTTATATTTGTTATCTTGTTCACTTTTTAATACTTTGCTTATTAAATGACTAATCTGGATTTATGTTATATAACAATTGGTACATCAAATACTTGATACTTTCATAGCTCATAGTGTATAGTATAACCGACAATTGAACTATGAAAGGAACTTGATTTGTTGTTAACATAAGTTATAATCATAAATGTCAGACGAGATTTACAAATATTAGCATTAATCGAATAAGATAACTAATGTAATCATGTTAACAATTTATAATTTGATTGGAACCTTCTTTGTGTGTGGTTTTCAATTGAATAATAAAAGTTTATATTATACTTGTTTGATATACCATTAATGGATCCTCTAACCTTGATATTTGTTGTTATCATTGTTTAATCATTACATTAATCTTCCATCTCAAAGTTCTCATCAACATTTTCTTTATTATTATTATTATTAGTAGTACTATTACTGTTACTGTTGTTGTATCATTGTTATCTATAATTTAAACAATTAACCTCCCTGTGGTTTAACCCCGGTCTTGTTGGGTTATTTATTACTTCGACACTCCTGTATTTAGGAGAAGATATCAATATTTGGGTCCTCATTGCCGGGGAGGTAAGTTCTTGTACAAATTATAGTATTTATTTTATTTTATTTTACTTTTCTTGTATATAACTTTGTTTCTTTTCTCTTGTTTTTTCTTTTTTTCTTCTTCTTCCTTTTATTCTATTCCTACACGTTTATGAGAGTGTGGTCACATACATTAAGCTATAAAATTTATAGGGTATCCTCATCATTTTTAGAAAATATGGCTGAAGAAGATAATCAATCACTTTATAATAATAATAATGAGAATCACCGTGTTAAAATAATTAGAGACCACATAGATCCCACAAAAACAATTGCACCATCATGCATAGTTTTTCCTTCTAATGCTTCTCATTTTAATTTTAAGCCAGGTATTATTCAACTTTTACCTTCTTTTCATGGTTTAGATTTAGAAAATACATGCATTTAATGGAATTTGAAGAGGTCTTTAACACCTCTAATGACTCAAATTGTAGCACGAATACCATTAGATTAAAAGGTTTTTTTTTATTAAAAGATAAAGCTAAAACATGGATATAATGATAACCTATACTCGAAAATATACAACTCTAGTTGGAGAAATCACCAAAATTTCAGTTAGAAGAGTGACAATGTATAAACTTCACCACCACAGTTTCAAACACACCATAATTTTTAAAATTCTCATGGATAATTCACCTTGTTATACTCCATCTCTTAGAAGAAATTTTAAGGAAACTTTGTATGCATTCATTGAAAAGTAAGAGACAATTAACACTTAACTTGCTCAAAGCATAATATATTTTAAAAACACTCTTACAAAATTCACATCTGCTCTCAGTTTTTTTAAAAAAGATAAGTTTCCATCTCAATCATAGCAAAATTCTAAGGGGCAATACAATGCAAATACAAGTAGTTCTGGAAGTCAACACATGGATCAAGTCAAATCAGTCATCACTTTTTATAGTGGTAAGGTGATTTAAAAACCAATTCTTAAACCTTATGAGAAAGATGATAAGTCAATAACTGAGGGTAAGGAAGGGGTTGAATCTAAACATTATAAAGAAAAGACTGATTCCTCACCAACATTTTCATTTCCTTATGCCATCACCAATCATGAAGAAATTAAGGATAAAAAAGGCTCCGAAAATATTGATGCGATTCTTTTATCAAAAGTGACAATAGATTCGACACCCGACATCACAACAATCGATGATTACTTTCCTGATGAATCTCTATTTTCTCTTAGTTCAATGCCTTGCTTTGCTAGAAATATCAATTTTCTTGCTTTAAAATTTTTGCCAGCTCACTAGAGTACCAAAGACAAAAGAAAATTTTTGTGCGATGTGGAAAATTTTTATTGGGATGACCTTACTTATTCAATTATTGTCTAAAGCAAATATTTCAAAGTTGCATTTCCAACAATGAGGTAAGTTATATCATTAACTTTTGTTACTCTAAGGTATGTGAGAATCATTTCTCATAAAAGAAAATGACTGCAAAAATCTTAAAAAACAGATTCTATTGGCCTATTATGTTCAAGAATTCACATACATTTTACAAAACCTGTGAAAATTATTAAAAGGTGAGATTTATTTCAAAACACATAGAGTTTTTAGATAATCTTCTATTGACTCTCAAGTCTCATCATAGTAGAGATAATCATCGTGTAATTCATGACTTATGAATCTATTTTTATAAGAACATGATTGACTTAGTCTTAAGAATCTGATTAAAAAAGACCCTGTTTGTCAGTTTTTAAGAAAACTGGATGGGAAGCCTATCCTCGACCCATAGAGGGCGTTTAAGCCGTTCTTGAATGTAAAACCAATAGAAGATGTGAGCTACAATCACAAGTATGATATGAGTCTTAGTTTGTAAAAACTTGTATCTTTTAGTTTTATTAATAGTATAATATTTATGTTTTGTTGTTTCTTATATCTATTCAAGTGTGTTTCAGGTTTGTCAGTAATTATTGTTTCAAGTAATGTCTTCTATACTCTATCTTTCTACCTTAGAACATTGAGGACAATGTCTCATTTTGGTTGGGGGGAGAGAATAGTAGTTGATATTAATAAAAAAAACTAACTGTGTTTTTTTTCCAATAAACCATTTGCAAATTGTTGTTACTAAGATGGAGGAGTAAGGAGGAATTTTGTTGACTCTTGCGATGTATTTTGATAAATATTTTTCAATGGTTATTTGTAATATTCATAACAAGGTTTATCATAATACTTCTTGAAATATTCAGGTTTACAACCTCTCGCATTATTATCACTTAATTTTGTTCATATACTCATTTAACATGTATTCTTAAACTTTCATTTTCACACACATACTTTAACATATGATTATGGGTTGCATGTTAAATTATTACATTATTTATGTTCTTTTGTTAAAGGTAACAACTAAGGAAAAGAGATAGTATATAATTTATAAAAAAAAAAGAGAAAAAAAATGATGATAATAAATACATAGATAAATTTGGTTTCGTAGCTTCCCTAATCTAAGCAATTAAGTCTCAAGGGGTGTTTTAACACCTAATACCCTAAAGTCAACTGACTTGGGAGTTATTAGCCCAACGCTTGTTACATGGGTTGAGGAGAAAAGCTTAAGGGAATCAAACATTGTACTATCTACATATTAGTATTAGCAACCCGAGTTACTAAGCTTGTAGGGGTGTCTCAACAACTAATACCCTAAGACCAACTATTCTGGGAGTTATTAGTCAAAAGCTCGTTACATTGGTTAAAGTTGCATCGTGTTTAAAGTTATATGTATATATATATATATTTAAAAAATAAAAGAAGAAGAAGAAAAATCATAACCTAAGGAAGTTAACCTCAAACATTAGAATAAAAATTTTGTTTTCTTCCAAGTAAAGCCCCACAACTATGTGTTGATATATTGAGTATAAATGAAAGGTTTATTAATATCTTATTTAAGAGGTTTTGAACAGATATATAAATTTAATGAGAGTTTGTTTATCCGGATAAATTAATGGAAGTTGAATGATGAATACCTTACTTTGTGGAATTTGCAAATTATTTTTCTATTTTAACACTTTGATTACTAGAGACTAGTAATAAGCTAGTTGAGGGGTATGATTAGTACTTAAAAGTGTATTTTTATCAAGGTTTTCTATCATCATTTTGCACTTGAAGTATCAATAACTCCTTAACTAAAGTATGTTTTATAATAATATATCTAATAATATAAGATACCTTTAATTTGTAGTAAATATTCATTTTAAATGAGACCTATCACATAAATGAAAGGATTGATTGATGAATTTAAGAACAGAAATTGAAAGGACAAAGAGATGACCGAACTTAGAAAAGAGATGTTGGTGAAGTTCAAACCGGAACACTGTTCAGTAATTGGGTCATATCTAGAGTTGTAGATCTCGGATTTAGGTTTACTTTATAGCCAAATTGTCTGGCCTACTTTCAAGTCTAAATTGTAGCAACAACAAAGAAGTCTGAATCTGTCCTATAGCCTGCATACTAATTAGTGTTTGGCTTATATCTGGAGTTCTAAAAGCTCAAATGGACTTTTTTTTTCCTGAAAAGTAAGACAATTCCCTACAACTTTCATATTTCAAGTGGTTCCAATTCTGACGTTATCAATGACGTTTTGAGCAGACAAGAAAAGATAAAGATTGTCATCAAGTCAAGAGTTGGCCATTCACTCATCAATTAGTTATCAAATCAATAGTTCCCAAGTTTGGCCTATAAAAGGAGGCATTTGCCATGCATTTAGACATCTTGGTCTCTAAATCAAGATCATGCTCTTACTTTCTCTTTTTGTATTTTTGTAATGTTTAGGTTTTGTTTTCATTGATATCAAGTTTATGCCTTTCATTTCCTTTCCTATACTTAGTTAACTTTTATCTTATTTATATTCTTATTTGTTTATTTATTTTTTTTATTTTTTAATATGTTTAGATAAGCTTACTAATTCAAGGTGAAAAGGTTATACTAATGGCATAAGAATAAGTATAGTGTAAACTAAATATGGACTTTAATGTAGTATAGTGTAAACTAAATATGGACTTTAATGTTTGATACTATCTTGTTTTATATTTGTTATCTTGTTCACTCTTTAATACTTTGCTTGTTAAATGACTAATCTAGATTTATGTTATATAAGACTTGGTACATCAAATGCTTAGCACTTTCATAGCCAATACTATATGATATAACCAATATCTAAGCTATGAAAGGAACTTGATTTGTTGTTAACATAAGTTGTAATCATGAATGCATAACAAGATTTACAAGTATTAGCATTAATCGAATAAGATAACTACTGTAATCATATTACCAATTTATAATCTAATTGGAACCTCTTTTGTGTGTGGTTTCCAATTGAATAATAAGAGTTTATACTATATTTTTTTGATATACCATTAGTGAATCTTGTAACCTTAATATTGTTTGTTATTATTGTTTAATCATTACATTAATCTTTCATCTCAAAGTTCTCATCAACTTCCATTACATTAATTTTCTATTTCAAAGTTCTCATCAACTTCTTCTTCTTTTTCTTCTTTACAACCACCACCACCACTACTATTACTATTACTATTATTGTTATTGTTATTATTGTTGTTGTTCTTGTTGTTTTTGTTGTTGTATTATTATTATCTATAATTTATACAACTAACCTTCTTGTGATTCGATCCTAGTCTTGTCAGGTTATTTATTACTTCGAGACTCCTACACTCGGGAGAATACATCAGATATCTTTTGGTCGTGTCAAAACATGTTTTAGTTAAGGAGTTATTGATACTTCGAGTGCAAAATAATGATATAAAACCTTGATAAAAATATATTTTTAAGTATTAATCAGTATATATAAAAAAAAAGATGTAAGGAAGCCAATACCTGAAATCAACAATTGCAACATCTATTTTATTTTTGTTCTTTCTATCTGCAAGAAGGAGGATGAACTGTGAGAAGGTAATTTAATTACCTTTGCACTATTCATGCATGCGTAAAACATTACGCATGCATGGATGGCTGGGTCTTGGTCTCTGGAATGGGCCAATGATGTAGCCCAGCATGAAAAAAATAAAAATAAAAATAAAATTTTCTTTAAAATTATTTCAAAAAAAAAATCTATGATTTTCCCATATATTTTTTTGTACTAAATTTTGCCTAGTACTGGATTGTATTTTTATACTATAAAAATACAAATCCATTATTAAAATATCTAATTTGCATCAAAATAATTTTTTTTCCATGTATATGGCCAAGTCTTTTAAAAATAAAAAAGTAAAAATAAAAATCTTCATATTGTATTTTCATACAAGAAAATAAAAATTTTAAAAAATATTTATTAGCATGCATTTTGGCTTTAATAATTACTTTATTAAAGTCATGAGAACTAGACCAATATTTTAAAATTTTCAGAAAAAATAATTTTGTTTTCTTTTAATATCTGTGGTTATGACCTTATACGTAAGATGTATTTCAAATATTAAATTCTTTTGTTGATGTTAGAATTATCCGATAAAGTAAGGATCTCCTAACCTAGGAGGACTTTTTTCAAATCATAGATGGATCAACAACTAGAAAACATGACAAGATCTTAGATTTTATCAGACAATAAAATGATGAAACTTACTTTAGGAAAGATATATTTGGAGTGCTAATATCTTCTTTTTATGCAACTAATCTCTGTATCTAATTTCTGAGACTAGTTAGGGTTCCTAATGATCAAAATATTAGGTGGCGACTCCTATTCTATCTTTTCACTAATCATAAACAAGAATGTATTATCTTTACATATTTGATACATATATTTAAATATGGATATTTTCACCACGACTTTACACATGTACAAAAATCTTTTAAGTTGATTTTATAGCCCTTATCCATTAGTTTAAAAAATCAGCACAATTGCTTGTAAACTTCAACTGCTAGAGGGCAGCCGTATTCTCCAAGTCTTCCACATCTCTCTCTTATTCTATCTTTTCACTAATTATAAACAAGAATGTATTATCTTTACATATTTGATACATATATTTAAATATGGATATTTTCACCGCGACTTTACACATGTACAACAATCTTGTAAGTTGATTTTATAGCCCTTATCCATTAGTTCAAAAAATCAGCACAATTGCTTGTAAACTTCAACTACTAGAGGGCAGCCGTATTCTCCAAGTCTTCCACATCTCTCTACTCAAGAAATACATAGGTGACCTAGTGGTGCCTTGTATAGAATTGCCACCAATAATTGATGAAGGCCTAATTATACTGGAACCATAACAGATTTTGGATACTTGTTAGGTCAAACAAGAAAATTTTTTGAAAAGGAGAGCTAAATTTAATGGCAACAACTACCAGTAGAGGAGGTCATATAGGAGCCAACTAAGTCGTTGCTTGAGTAATTTCCACACATAAATCTTGAGGACATGGTTCCACACATAAATCTTGAGGACAAGGTTTCGATTAGTAGGGGAGGTATTGTTATGCCATGATCTGAAGAATCTAAGAGTCCACATCATTCTAATAAGGGCTATAAACCAAATCCTAAATATTTGGGATGAGATGGACATGAGTGAATAAATGCATAATAGAAGAAGTCATTAAACATCCTAATTACTTCCAAGTTATTAGTGGTTTTAAAGTTCTCTTTATATTTCAGTTTTATTGTTCACTTTGTATTTTAGTTTTGTCTATACTTAACTTCGGCTGTTTAAGAAGCCAAAGCTTTAATAAAAAGAGATATATATCTTTCAGTAAAAAATTATGGTACAGTTCTCACTCGAAGAGAACCTTCGTAATATTTATGCTAGGAATTATCATGTAGCCTATTTATTTTTACATTGTTTTTTTAAGAAAATAATTTTTTTTAAATTCTTTTTTTCTTCCTCAGATGACTTTGATGTGCAAATATAAAAAATAAATTTTAAAAAATAAAAAATTATTTTGATACATTTTCAAATAAAAATACTTTAAAAATTAATTGTTACTATAATACCAAATAACTCAAGGGTGGATCCGAAGCAAAACCTGTGTCACTGCTCATGATTAGTTATTATCATAGTTTTAAAATCCAATTTAGTGATCAACCTATAGGAATGGTCAAGTCACAAGTGAGATTGATTGTTGACTCATGTCAATATAAGCACAAAACATGGTTATTATCATAATTTTAAAAATCAGCTCAAAAATTAATCTAAGGTAAGACCCGAGTCATGTATCAGGAGGGTTAACATAAAATAAAAGTGGCTATTATCTTAGTTTTAAAACTTAATTCAAGGGTTAATCTTGAATAAGACCCGAGTAATAAATCTGAAGGGTTAACTCAAGTATATGTAATAATAAAACTTATTATTATTATAATTTTAAAACTAAATTCGAGGGTCAACCAAGACAAGACCAAAGTCACGGGTCAAAAGGATCAACGCGGGTTGACCTGAGTCAATGTATGAATAAATATGTTTATTATTATAGTTTTAAATATGTTTATTATTATAGTTTTAAAATTTAATTTAAAAGTTAACTCAAGACAAGGTTTAAAAATTAATTCAAAAGTTAACCCAAGATAAGGTTCAAGTCATGGGTCAGGATGTTCAACTTGGCTGAACCCTCAAAAAATTAAAAATTAATAAAAACAACCTTGTTTTGACCAATTGTTTTCAATAAAGTCAATAGGTTTTTGACCGGTGTTTTGTCCCGTGTTGACCTGGGTTTTTGATCGAATCAGTTCGAGTCAATCATTTCTTTATTTTTTCTTAAACTCGAATTAGTCTAGGTTTCAAATCAACCTATCAAGTTCTAGTTTTATAAGCAGGGTTATTATAATATTATTAATTTTAACACTCAATATAAACTAAAATAAAAAATAATAATATCTAATTATTTTTTAAAAATATCTAAGTTTAACAACAATATATTTTAAGACTAAAATAATTTTATATATATATATATATTATCATATCTTATCTATCATAATTAAAGAAGATACAAAAACAGTCATGTTATCTTATACATCATTATTAAACACAATTATATCTTTGTCTTCTTTTTTATCTAGTTTCTTTGATTTTTATTAATTTTATCTTTTTTATTCTTGAACAATAATTAAACACTGCCTGTATAGACAATTATTTTAACTTAAAAGGTTTCAAATACTACTTTTAAACCATCTTTAACCAATTTTTATACATCAAAACTTCTTACATAGCCTAATTTACATCCCATTCATAGTTATAGACAATGTCCATACCTCAATTCTTAATGTATCCAAGTGTTGCTGCAAGTCATTCTTAAAATTTATTTTTATGAAATTATTTACAAATTGAAAGAATAATTGATTTGATAAAACTATATAAAAAATAACAAAAATACTAGGTGGATTTTTTAAATTTAGAGTGGTTCTTTTCATGTTTTTATTATAAAATAAAGATTTTTTTAATGGTTTCTAAAATATGATTACAACCTATTCTTATTTGTTATTTTTTAGTAAAATAAATATTCAAAAAAATTCTAATGATTTAGATTCTAGAGGAGAACATGTATTTTTTGTCAAAAATTTCTTTTCTTATTTATGCATTTTTTTTTCATGCAACATATATATTTTTGTTAATCATATCCTTTTATTAGAAGTATGATTTTTTTAAATAAAAACTACTCATGATTCAAAAATTAAGTTTCAATTAAGAAACAAAAATATCATGTATTGTAACTTTTATATGACTGCATGAAAAATTAAAATACTAATTAAATCAAGAAAACTATATTAAAAATTCACAACAAACAAATAAGAAAATAGGCTCTTTTTTTTTTGTTTAATATCCATGTGCAATATATTTTTAAGAGCATATTATGTTCATATATAATTATTCATAAAATAATTGTAAGCCTTATCATAAAAATTATGAAGTCTTATTTAAAAGGCATGGCATAATCACACACACATATAATTTCATTGTAATTATTTTATTTTAAAATATAAAATTATAAAACAATACAAAATAAAGAAAGAAAGGTAGTGGAGCAAGTCGATGAAGCTAGACATGTTTGGGCTTGGAAGGTTAAGTATGCAAGCCTAACTTCTAGGATCTCAATCTATCATTTTTGACATTATCATTATAGTTTCTTTTTCAAAACAAGTTTATTAATATCAAAATTAATACCTTTTATGATCCAAATGGACTTGATCGAAGGCTCTCTCCCTCACCTCTTTTTCCGGCAACTCTCTTTTACCCCTCAGAACTATAAGGGATTGAAATACAAGAGAAATGAAGCTTCAACTGTGAAATAAAACTTTTGAAAACAATAGAGACCAAAGTGTACAAAAACATGCCTATTGAATAGGGCAAACAAATAAACAATTTTTTTCGGGTTTTTTTATTTGAAATATAAATTTTGATACTATATTTTTGAAGGTATCGATTTAAAAAGAAGTGGTAAGGGGGACTTCCTAGAAAATTAAATTCAAATGCATGCTTGTTCGAGTCTTGCTTCTTTATTATGTTCTTCAAGAAGGTTCATGCTAGAGTGGCATTCTCTTTTTAGGCTTAAACAAAAGAAGTTCAATGATAAAGGAAATGCTATTGATTGTACATCTAATTTCTCAATGCATCTTTCCAATTTAGAAGCATTCTGTAGTGGCTTCTTACCGAGCATTATTACTGCTTGATACTTTCAGGTGACCCACAGCACAAGATCATGGAACTTTTGACCCGTAAGGCACCTTTGAAAAATTTCCAACAACCGGGATAATGGGGACCAAAATCTTGAACACCTCAAATTAGTACCCAAACTATGCATTTAATATCAATGCAGTCCTTGTGCCAAGATTGGGTCCGCCTATTTTCTCTAACAAAAACATCATTCCCCGTTAAAATGGCATCGTTTTATTATAATATGGTATACACATTCTAGAATTTGTTTTTTTTTTAAAAAAGGTAATATAAACATATAGAATCAATCAAGAAATATTTAATATATTAGAAATATAATTGAAAAAAATCTTAGTTTGAGAACTCAACGGAAAATTGATAAACCCATCATTTTACATGTATTAATAATAATGTATCTTAAATTTTATTTTTTTAAAAAATTATTAGAAAGTTTATTCTAATAGTATTCAAATGATTTTATTAACTAAAATCTAAATTTATTTATGCAATCAAGTAAAACTTTAAATGAGTATTATAAAGAAATGAAACTCTAAATATAGAAATAAAGCTTTGAAGAAAATAATAAAAAAATCAATCTAATGTAATTTACAAGCAATATAAGTTGGCTTCACTCTTGAACATTATTTTAAAAATTGTTACTCATAAAAAGAAAAAAAAAAGAAAAAGAACTCCATGCCACATGTTTGGATGCTATGATTCTTCAGACACTTTTCATGAAGAATAATTTTATTTTCCACTTTCTGTGGCTAAACCATCTTTGCAATTATTTAGCTGCTGGAAATGAAATGGGAAAATTCCAAGGACCAAACATGAAGCATCAAAGTCAACAAGGCACATGTTTTAATAATTTCTTGGGCTTGAATAGATTTGGAAATGATGGGTTGATTGATTGATTTTAATAATTGCTTGGGTATATGTTTTAATAAATATAAATTTTTTTATATATTTTTAGATTATTTTTTAATACGTTAGTTTTAAAAATATATTTTAAATAATAATAATAAAATATAATTTTAAATATTTTCAAAACAAAAAATACTTTAAAAATAAAATATATTTTAAAACCAACAACATTATAAAACAAATCAGGGCCCCCTCGCCGCGGGTAAAATGCGGCCATGCCACATGCTGCGACGATCTGTCGTTTTCTGTGAGCCCCATGAGGACAAATTTTGGAATCCGATGCTGGATGATAGAGAGATACCTCCTGTCGCTCCTTTTGAAGGCGGGCCCATCCCATCTTGTGGGGCCCACGTCTTGGAAGCCCTTCTCTCTCACTGAAAGAGGGTTAACTCCGTGGAAGCATCTTGCCTCTTCATCATCTCCACGATAAAACGCATGGTTTTATAATCTCTATGTATCCCCTCTTGACTGTGCGCAAAGCTCAGAATGCTTCTTCATCGTTCCTTGTTCATAATCCATACTGAAAACAAGGCCCTTCTTCAAGCAAGAATGGCAGCAATAATTGAAAAAACCACTCTTCTGCGACCTTATAAACAGTTGAGAAAAGAAAACTCTTGAGGAAAACATGGCTAAGCTGGAGGGTGTGCAAGGCAAGGGTCGACCAGCTCGATCATGGGGCCTCTGATTACATGACTCGGAGCCATCCATCCCGAGCTAGCTAGGACATAAAATAAAAGTTGCCGGGTCACAGAGAGATCGAACGAGATAGAAGTTAATTTCTGGCTTCTTGATTTTAAAACATAAAAATAAAATAAGAATAACATTGACCCTTATCATCTCAAATTAACTACCTTTCAAGGTGTGTGCTGGCAGAACCCTTACCAACTAATTATTAATTAATATTATTAATACTACTTATAATCTATTTGGGATGCAAGGATATTATTAATTAATTAATCCTGGTAGGAACAGGATATGATGATCAGTGCAATAATATGGGGTAAATTGTCGAGGAATTATTAATTAGTTATTCTTCTTCTTTTCCTTGCTTTCTATTTTTATTCTAAGAATATTTTGGGTAATAATTAAGAACATGAACCACCAATTGTTTAACTATTGATTGGATTCCTTCTCCTATGCCCGTCTATTATGGTAGAAATAGTTCCCTAACTAATGTGATACACGTGTCTGGTTTTTCTTTTAGAATTATAGAATCCATTATATATATATATATATATATA